>SNQN01000214.1:0-61457 GCA_008642245.1 Bassia scoparia | reverse complement strand
CGCCAATACACTCTCTCTCAATCCATATGCTATTAACTCACCAAATCAAACTGATACTGATGGATTCAATTCAACACACCGCGTCATTCTTTCACTCATTTCGATTAATCTCCCCCAAAGCCATATACTTATCGCGTATTTATTTCTTTAGCCGACTCCTAATTCCTCTTCGAGGCCTATGATGAAGTTTCTGTTCATATCGTTCGTATCTGAATTTATCAATACTCAAATCAATAATTAATTGTCGCCATCTTAATTTAACTAGGAATTAATAATACTCCTTTTTTTAAAATTAACGTACAATCACAAGCTGACCTCAAAACATTTACATTGATTGTTCATTCTTCTCAATTTCAATTCAGTCACCATGTCACAACCACGCTTTGTTTGCGCTGCCATACCCTCGAATCCAATCTTATGCCCTCCAACGTCAGCCGCCACATACCTCAATCCTCGAACTGAAGTAAGCCCACTTAATTTTGTGTTTGGCATTAGAAATTATGTTTTTATTAAACATAAGTGATTGTGTGTTAATATATCGAGAATTGCTTCATTCCATTAATTATTGCAAATAAATAATACTCGAGGTTTTGATATCTTCGTATGTTCTTTAATGGAGTCATCAATTTTGAATGTTTGGGTATTTAAATGAGGCCCAAAAAAACAAAGGACACCCAATAACAAAGAGGATTTTACCATAAGCTATCTTTCATTATATATGCAAAAAGTTATAATTGTCAAAAAAAAACAAGAGGAAAAGTAGACTTCTTAATTCAAGCTTTAGCCTCAAAAACTCTTAATATTTCTTCTGGATCATGTAGGGGACTTCTTTTCAAGGTAGCATTATGAAACAATGTCATTGGTTAAGCAAAGAAATAGAAACTTTACCAATGAATGACATTAGAGCTATAGTGAAGATTCACAGTTTCATCCCTTCATCCCCAAGCCACATGAATCCCTCCAGCTTACGTTTGAAATCCAACTCACCCAAACAAAGCTAGTATAGAATCCGATCGCAAAGGAACTTCAAGTAATCAACCAATCCTCTCTAACAAAATTACTCTTCCTACCTACATGAGCAGCATCAAGTAGCTGATGCACCATATATCTCAATGGTTCAGTAGAATCCTTGTTAAGGACATAAATCCCTATGTTTAAGGAACAAAAAATTAGATATTGTTCTTACCTCTAATGCCACATTTGTTGTCGATGCAAGTAAACTGCTTTTGAAGAGCACAAATTTTCCGAAGCGAAGAAATTTGACAGGTTCTCTTTAAGAGATTCTTATAGATTAAAGAATTTCTTAAAAATATAGGGTAGTCTTGAAGTCCGCATCACTGTCAAACACATATCATTTTCCACAATGGTTAACACCGCTCCCTCCAAAAGAGAGACAAGTTTGAGGTTTAAAGAGCAGCCAAGGCACCCAGGTTTAATTATTTAAATGTTTCCATGTTAGGAAATTAAGAGTTATTTGGCTTAATCATTTAAGAAAAATGTGTTCAGACTTTTACTCGAAGAAGTGTCCTTATTGAGAAGTCTGAAAACATAATAGAAGACATATAAGGTAAATTATACAAATAAAGATTGTTGTTTTGGCCAAAAAAGCTTGAAGAAGACACTATGGATTATGACACATAGGAAAGTAGGAACAACAGAGTTTCTCTTTCTTTGAAGGGGTGACCATGGTTCTATCAGAGTATAAGAAATGATCTACGTTAAGTTCCTACAATAAATACTGGATTCTTAATTGAAAGAAACCTCCTTTTTACCTCACATAACTCTAATTGAATAGAGTATAGACAACTATGGAACAAAGAATATTGCTCATGAGTATTTACATGGTACATAATGTAAGATAATGGCCTATCATAATCAACATAGCATCAAACATATAAAATACAAAGAGAGAATTTATTTTAAGAACATCAAAGTGAATCCAAAAGTGTATAACAGATTCAGTTATGCATCCTACTTTTCATGAATAATGTTTAAAAGGAAGTATTAAGCAGTGCATTGAAGACACACAAAGCTGACAAGTTGATCTTAGATATTATAATTGCACTAGATTTGTTTTGGTTGTGCTTTTTCTAGGTTGATAATTTATTCTTTGCTTTCTCATTGCAAGGCATATATTTTTGTGTTCCATTTTCGAGAACAGTTGCTAGAAATACTCAAAATACAAAAAACACTGCTGATGCAAGGCGAGATCTTGACCTGCTTGGCAGACTATTTACTCAGGTAACATCTTTTACAAGTTAACAACTTTTTTTACCCTTGTTTGTCTGGGTTGGTAGGAAGAGTGTTCTGCCATATGAGAACAGTTATTGGTAATAATATGAAAGCTTATACATTTAGCTTGAGGCTTGTCAGTTTCTATTTGACACTTTGATTATCTAAATTTTAATAGTTCTTCTGCTAACATGGAGATGGAGCCATTCCTTTGAATGTTTTACTATGATTTCTCCAGAGTATGCTGGCACTATCATGTCTTTTTTAAAGTGATTTCTCGTTAGATATGAATGCAGTTGTATATACAAAGTGGCTATTTAATAAAGCCTTCCTAAGACTAATTCTCTCCTCTCCGTCTTCTTCTCCATCGTCGTCACTAGACTCCTTTTGAGACTTGTCAACTAAATCCTATTTAGACAAAGCATAAGAGAAAATCGGTATAAGAACGCTAGCAATGAGTCATAAAGTTGCATAATACAAGCCTAGCAAGCAGCAAGTCCAATAATGAAAAGAAAGAAAAAGATAACATTAAACTACATGTTCTGTTGCAGCTAATTCATCTATATGCCAATATTTTCTCATACAAAAGGTCAATTAACATACACGTATACAATGCTATCAGAGTTCAGGTATGAGATCCTGATGAAAAAATAACCATGGAAAGGGCAGAGCAAGTTTAGAGTTTCCCATTTTACTTAGGAGAGTGGTTCACGATATTAGAAGATTTTATAGCATACCCTCCTGCATGGCCTAACATCTCAAGAATTCTAACACTGGGAAGTGCCATAGCAGTAGTAGACTAATGCAGAAGCTACATATAACTCAAGCAGATAAACTATAGATTATTGAGTGTTTCTGCTTACTTTAAGTATCTTAACCAATACCTGAACATCATACATGAGTATATGAGTGATTGTTTAAATTTGACTTCAGAGCTGACTATTTTGGAAATGTCCATTCTGTTCTCTCTATTAGCAGGTTGAAGTCTTATGACTTGAAGTTGTTTTTATTTGTTTTCTCATGTCAAATTATTCAAATAGTGCATGAGATATTTTTAAAAAAATACACTACTATGATACTACACTACTCCTTTCGGGTGCCTTGCCCCTGCCTTCGTCTTTTTTTAAGCAATTCTTAAGTTGTTAGATTCTTGTTTACGATATCTCTACTTATTTTTTTCTTTGCAACAGACATATATAAAATGAGTTTCGAAGTTAGAGACACTTTGCAGCTGCAAGTGATATAGGAATGCATCAGCCTAAGCAACTACTTCTGTTGCGATTTAGTCTAAATCGAATACGGATTCTTATAAGCGGGCGACTAAAAATTCAAATAATATAAATAAATACTACTCCCTCTGTAACACAATAAAGCAACAATTGATTTTTTTTTTTCACCGCATTTGAGAAAGAAATTTAACATAGTAAACGAGGCAAATTTATCAAAATAATTTAATACAATTAAACTTATAATCCTATTATTCATTGTGTTAAAATTAGTTGATTATTGCGTTTATATTGTTAAATCTCTCCTAAAAATACGTGAAACGTCAATTGTTGCTTTTATTGTGTCACAGCAGAGAGTATAAATAGTAATCATGGAGAGACACTTGTCATCCCCACAATCGATCCGTTGGCCTATTAGTAGAATATATATATTATATATATATATATATATATATATATATATTATATTATATTATATATAATATATATATATATAATATATATATATAGAGATAGAGATAGTAGATAGATAGATAAGATAGATAGATAAATAGATAGAAGATAGATAGATAGATAGATAGATAGATGATACTATCCACAAGGGAATATTCAATTCTTTGTTTTTTTTACAAGAAAACAAAAGATTTCATTAATTTAGAAAAGTCAAATGACACTTACAATCAAAATCCGAAAAAACTAATTGACAAATATAAATACACCAATCCAAGAAACGAAATATATCATACGATTGATCAAAATTTTGATCAACAAAAGCCTTACAGAAAATCTTAATTCATCTAAAGCAATACCTTTTTGTGGGTTTGCGCAAATTCAGCATAACAACAAATGTAAAGTTAATTGGATGACAATACCTGTGGAGGCAATTAAATTTTCCCAAAAAGTGAATTGAAGCAGTCGGATCTTCACTACCAATAAAACCAAAATAGTATACCCATGAAAACAAAATCCATAGTTTAAAATCTAGGATAAGAACATAAACAAAACAACCTAAAGTCCCACGAAAGGGAAAAAAACCAATAAAACCYAAATTCCACCACAAGGGGGAAAATATTTGACAAACAGAGAACACAACCCCAGAACAGAGAAATCAAACAAGCAAATTAAAAGAAAAACATATACCAAACAAAAACCACTACGAGAATTGATCAACGACAAAGTCCAACAAAAGAGCGGAAAATTTGTCAACCCAACTCAGTTGAATCGATGAGATTGAGCACGAAAATTTCAAACCGACCAAAGAYGACTGACAGTCGAAGGAAGCCCACAAAATTTCGTCGCTTCAGTGGTCAAACGAAGATCAAACTCCAGCAGTAGCTAGATCAAAGGGTCCACCGGAGACTAGAACGGGCGGTAACCTAAACCCAGGCCGGTGGGCCCTGGCATGCAGAGTGAGGAGGCGATTGTTCTAGGGTAATTGGGGCGAAGAGGAAATAGAGAGAGTAGTTTTTTTTTTTAAAAAAAATAATAATCTCGAGATATATGCTCATTTAGTGATATTTCGTAAATAAAATGAAAACATGCAAATCATTTTATTTAGGAGAATGTTACTAGATATGCATAGCTCAAAATCTATACCTAATATATTAAAACTCACCCCCTATACATACATTTGACACTTGGCAAATTACTCCTCTATCAAGTCACTATTTCCTACTCACAATGACACATCTATCATAACTCTTCTTCTCAATGACAAATCATCTTCAATTATTCCTCTAAATTTCAACTTTTAATTTTATAAGTATTTTTATTGCATTTTATAATCTCTTCAAGTCTCACAAACTCATAAACTAGTCATTGCCCTTATTATATATTGTCATAAGCTTTTCTCTTCATTATATAGTGTCTACGACAGTAGTTTTAAAGCCTTTATTCTCATCTATTTTTTGACGAGAAGAAAAATTGTTTTGTATCATTCACATCTTAAAAATGATTGTTTTGTATCTTTAATTTTCCCACATTTAGTCATTCTCCTTTTTTATATTGTCATTGTATTTGATACTTCAAAAGTTATACAAAAGATAAAGTTTAATTAACAATACCGTCCGTACTTCGCACAGGTAAAAAAACTAGTTGTTTTGAAATTTCACGTCGCGGGTAAATATAGCAATGTCTGTTTTAATAGACTAGACTAGACTAGACTAGACTGGACTAGATTGTGAAACATGAAAATCATTTTAGTGGAAGGGACCAAGACCAAGGGAGGGGAGTAAATTGTTAATTGGAGGTTGATTTGATTAACGCAAGTGAGACCGTAATCAAATAGGCAATTTGGCAGCCTTAATCAAAGACAGAGAGAGGAAGACAAAGAAAAACAGCAAGAGAGAGATTCCCTCCACCAATATCAATTATCTCTTCTTCTTCTCTCTCATCAATCAATCAACCAACCATCATCATAAAAAATGAACGAGAAAGCAGGCGTAACCAAGGAGCTCAACGCTAGACATCGCAAGGTTCATTTTTCCTTCTTCAATTTCGATTTGTTTGCTCATTTTATCTCTAATTCTAACTTGGATCCACAAGTTTCAATTTTTTTAATTACCCATTTCTTTGTTTGATTTGGGTCTCTTTGAATTGATGTGTTTGATCTTGAATTATGTTCTTGGTACTTGGGAAGTTCGATTGATGGGTTGAAGTTCGATTGATTGTTTATGTGAGCTTTAATTGTGATTTTATTATGATTGGTTCGAAAACTTTGTTGAATTTTATTAGGTACTTGTAAATTTCTGCATATTGGCGATCATTTCTAAGAAATTCTTGTTGTTAGAGGTCGAAATTAGTTTTTTTCAGGTACCCAATTTTTATGTTTTGGATGATTGGATCTGGTTAGAAGCAATATTAACATATAAAACCTTGGATTATATTTCTAAATTGAAATGATCATGTCTGACAATTTTTCCATAATATTTTGCTGTTTCTAACCACGAACATGTCTCCTATTTGGCTATCTTGTACTATAARTRTATGTGCTTATCAGGGCTTGTTATGGTTTGCAAGACTGAGKGATTGGGTTCCATTTTACTAAAGTATTTATCATCCATAGCCGTTTTATCGGATTTGGTAAGGTAAAAATTTTGTGCTTATGGTGAGGTCGGGGTGGCATCTTTATGCAAGTGTAATTCTGGATGAGGAGTAAGTTTCTWAGTGTAGGTAGAAGGACGGATTGTAGACTTGATTGGTATAGATAGACATATAGTATTGGCTAACTGCCTGATTTGATAGAAGTTAGATAATCAGGATGGTTGTGTGGTGTGTTTGGATGTAGTTGCCATAAATCATATGAAGGTCATGCTTGAAATGGATGACTTACCTTTTCAAGTCAAAGTTGTTTCACGTCCTTGTGAAGTTTTGGATGACATGACATTTTCTCAGATTTTCATATTTATACCATCCATTCCTTCCAATGTTTATTATCCATTTCTTGATCCACTTTACCATCTGAGTTCCATGCTTGTATACTRACTTGTCAGTTGTCAAACATCATATTGTTCCCAAAGAAAATTGCAGCTTCAGGATTGTAGATCATTCATCTTGCAGTAGAAGAAATATACTTGTCTTTTATGTTGATCCTCGCTAACTTCATTCGGATTTTGGAGTCAGTAGCTTTGGATCTCATTTGGATCGATATTGGTTCTAGCTTTAGATAACTGGGATTGCCTTTATGCACTATGAATGAATTATGTTTGGTAGTTTGATAGGAAAGTCTAAGCAATGAGAAAAGCCGGTACTTTCGTCAGCTACTCAGCTGTGTAATTCCCACCTTTTTAGGCTGATAGCTTTGTTCACGAGTAAGATTTTTAGTGAATTGACTTTATATCCTCATCTGAAATGTTTTAACTTTTTTCCTTTTCATTTGTTTGTTTTCCCATTCCCATAACAACTTACACATTAATCAGTTGTTGTTTTTTATACTTTGCCATCTATTCTTATTACATTTCTTTCATCTTCAATTTTCTGCCTTCATTTTCTGTATCTCATGTTGCCGACTTTTCATCAACAGTGCCACGCTGCCACCTTACCTCATCTCCCCCTCTTATGGTCCACCGAGTCCACCCTGCTGACTTGATCATTGTTCCTTCTAAGCAAGCTAGGACCATTTTTCTTTGGATACCTTTTTTCTTTTTGTTTATGATGTATGTGTGGTTTGTTGGGAGTGAGATTTTGTACCATCTTTAGGTGGTATCTGGATTGTAGTGGAATGTTTATAGATTTAGTGGGCGCATTCCCTTGGAAGATTATTATGGCCAAGTGATGGAGTCATCATTAGATTTTCTTGTTTACATGGTAGGCAGTTTCATTGTTGGCCTTTGAACAGTTATCATGTGCATGTAATTGGGTTAGCGGAAAATGGGGGTTCAGCAGTTAAGTATTTCATTCTCTTCATCCCTGTTTTTTCTACTTACCTCCTATTTGGTTTGGTTAAAATAATGTGAAAATTGAATAGTTGATCTTATAAATGTGTATTCCTGTATTCTTTGATGATTAGATCTTAGTATTTTAGTAACCATGAGACCTTTTGAATTTATGCCATGATATCTTGTTCTGAAAAGACTGAAATCTTTTCATAACTTGACCATGCCACACAGGTTTTAAATAGATATATTTGCTAATCCCTCTTCCAATTTGTATATGTTGACTCCTTGGTTTGTTAAAATTATAGGCTTCTAGGATAGTCTTATAGTTCAAGGTTCATATGAGAATCTAAGAGTGCTGTCGAAGTTGGAGCTAGGCCATTATTAGATTGAGCTTTATGTAGTTATGATGGGGATGTTTTTAATGGGCTGGTGATGATGATGATGATGATGATGATGATGATGCTGAATATCTGATTGCTATGTACTGAAGTATTTTTGTTGTCATTCTGATATCTTGTGCTTATTTGATTAAATTGTTTTCCTTAAATACTAATATCTGTTTTATTTCTATATACAGATTTTGGAAGGGCTTCTTAAGCTACCAGAGAATAGGGAATGTGCCGATTGCAAAACCAAGTAAATTCTTAAAAACATATGACCCAAATGTGTATATTTTCAGCTCATTTGGTGGTTGGCATTTCTGCTGAAGCTATTGTCTAGTTAGTCCTTGCAAGACTTTCTACCTAAATTCAACCTAAGATTATGCAACCCAGGGACAAATCATAGTTGAAACTAGATAATCCCATTTGACCCTAGATTTAAAGGAATTGACTTGACTCGGATTTAAAGAAAGACTTATATTTTTGATTGACTATTTAATATCTTGTTTTTGTCTTTGTTAGCAAGTATCTTAATATATTGTTAAAGGTATATGTGAAAGTGTGTAAGCAACACAAGAGTCCTGGCAACTAACTTGATTCAGATTTTGTCCACCTAAAAACTACCTAATGCCTGAATTGCTTAATTATTACATGAACCGAATCAATCTGGACCAAAGTCAATCCTTAYAAATGTCGACTTGTTTTTCATTATTTTTTKAYACAATAATGCTGGACTCCTTTTGATGTCTTGAGTATTTTGTTTGCCATCTTTGTGTTAAACTGAATGGCCAACCAAAATGTCATCCGTTTACAGGGGTCCAAGATGGGCAAGTGTAAATTTGGGAATTTTCATATGCATGCAGTGTTCTGGGATCCACCGAAGTCTCGGGGTGCATATCTCAAAGGTATACACTAATAATTCGTAGATGTTTGCAAATTGAATCTGTTTAAAGTGATGTGTTTTACATTATGCATTTATAAGGCTGCTGTTACCTATGTTTGTTGGCAGTCAGATGTTATTATTCTTGTTAATAGAACTTCTTCTGCACCATGCTTGTGATAATTTTCTGATTGCCCTTGATTCGTTGGTAACAGTGGCCTTTTATATTTGAGCAATGTCAATACATGGTTGTCTAGGATAGATTGATCTTTTGACATGATTGAAATTTAATGCCACAACGTTTAGGATATGGTTTTTCATTTGGAGTTCGGTACTACAAAGGGGAGTTGTCCATAGATAATCACTGAGCCTAGCTTTAGTTTATTTGAGATTTTATAGTTTTACAGGTTTAAAGTACAAAGATAAGAAAATTTCAAAGGAAATTGAAGAATTAATTCCCTATTAATTTAAAATAAGGATTTTTTTTTCTTGTTAATCATGTTTTCCTAAAAGTGTACATGAAATTGGAGACCAATCTATCTCTTGGGCCTCTAATATGAATATGTCTTGCATTAAATTCTTCTTTTTATTATTAGTGTTCTGTATTAATTTGTGCTAGCCTCACAGAGTTAATAGATTGAATTTCCTTAGTTCTTTATCACTTTTACCCTTCTCCCTTGGAAATATAACTATTCTCAGTTCCTTTTTTCAATTGTTAATTGGGTTCACCTAAGTATATTTTGCTATTTTATTTAAACATGCWATTTTTAGGTTTGTATCTTTTCTCAAACGACTTGGATGAGAGGTAATTGTTGGAAGACTCCTAAAAGGTCCAAGTATACTTGTCACATTGCTAATCTTATTTATGGATGTGAGCTTTTGTTTCAACTGCAGACTGGAAGGCCCTGGATATATAGATGATAGTTATAGTTTGTTTTCTCACAGGCCAATCAAATAGGTTTTTCTTTAGTGTATGTKTGTGGGAAGCACCGAAGTAGGAACTCCTTTCTACTCCATATAAGTTGGTGCTTTATAGCAATATAGCATAATGGAGGAAGTGGGTCAGTTTTTACACTAGATTTGGGATAAGAGGAAATAATATGTATATTAGTATATTAGAGTCATTATGATAGTGTTTACTACTCCATCCTTGTATTTTCTGTATTTTGGAATTTAATTGGCTAATGTCTGAAGCTTTTAAGTGGATGTTTAAATGACTCCTTTTCAAAATTTAGTATTGCTCTTGCATCATTCAGTCTTTTTTATATTTCTTCATGTCAAGGTTGCTCCTGCTGTACCTAGTGGTTGTACAATAAAGCGCTATCGTTTCATCACGTGAATATATTAGTTGCCTACTTGCCTTTGTGACATATCCTTAACTAATAGCTTGTTCTCACTTGCACAAATGACTTTTTTGGGCTGAATTCAGTCAACTTGTCTTMAAGCGTAGAATCTTGTCAGGCAGCTTTCCTACTGCTATCTTTTATTGTTTTCCCTCTAAAAGCATGCAGTTGTATTCTGATTTGATATGCACATCCATAATCCTGCTGCTATGGGCTCTTGGGAAACTGGCTGAAACATCTGTAGTTCTGATACATATAGTTTGATCCTTTTGTGAATATATCCACTGATTATTGAACCTGCTGTTTTTCCGAACAATCTGCAGGTTAGATCAGCTACACTTGACACATGGCTTCCTGAGCAGGTGGCATTCATTCAGTGTAAGTGTTCAATTCTCTTTGTCGTATGAATTTTTCTTTGACTTGAATGTTACAACTCTCTGTTTGTGTACACAGCTATGGGAAATGAGAGAGCAAACAGTTACTGGGAAGCAGAATTGCCTCCCAATTATGACCGAGTTGGAATTGAAAACTTCATTCGTGCAAAGTATGTATTTTGAGTCACCTGAAACCATTTTGTATATTATGCTTGATTTGCCTTTTATTTATTCCTTCTGTTTTCTTTCAATCTTCATGTTGAGGTTTAAAATTTATTGCTTTTCCCATGTTTAAGGTATGAAGAAAAAAGATGGGTATCGAGAGATGGAAGAGAAAGATCACCATATAACGGAGGGGATGATTATGTGCCTTCGCATCAATCAAGAATTGAGGAGAGAAATGGACATACATATGTTAATAAACCTGTAAATGTGATTGAGGAGAGGAAAAAAACAGTTCATTCTAATAACAGGGAGACTAGATCAGCTGGAAGATTTAGCATCCCATCCCCTCCCAAAGGAGTTGAACAGGTTAGAATATTCTTGCAGCTTTGAGCATTGGAAGTGTCATCTCCTGGTTCATGTTGGGTGGTTTGCTTCATTTACAAACCACCAATCTTACAAAAAAAAGCTAAATCTTTCATCAAAGAAACTCATAATCCTTAATAATATAGACATCCATCATCCATGCATGTCTCTATGCTGTGTACAACAGCAAGTCCAAACCAAATACATAGGTTTAAACCAACATGTTCTTATTTTTGGGTAAGTGGTGTATTCTAATGATTTCCAAGTATTAGCACTTTTAGAGATGATTTCAAAKAGTGTGAGTGTGTGTGGTGTCTGCCGAGAGGGAGAGCGGGGGGCTGTGGGGTCAAAAGGTTAGGGTTTTAAGGGTGGTTTGGCTTACTTTCAATGGTGGATAGGTGGTTCCCATGGAATTTGAGTAGGCTTCTGATGTTGGGTTGGTGCTCGTGCTTCAGAGGAGGTTGGGTGGATGATTTATGGTGAGTGGTGGTTTATTGGAGTTTGAGTGCATTGTTGGTGGGGGTTGGGTGGAGTTTTGATGGTTTGGTTGGGGAGTGCCGATGTTTGGAGTGGTGTTGAGAAGTTAGAGGGTGGCTAAGGTAGTGTTGTGATTGTATTGGGTGTTTTCAATGATCAATGAACATGGGTGGTCAAAGCACGTGTAGGACAGTTAAAGGCGGCTCGAAATTGACTGAAGGTTTMAAAAAAAAAAAAAAAAATACAAGTGAAGGTCGAGGAGGACAATTAAAGGCTGGAATCTGAGTGAAAATAATCATTTTTTGTTTTTCTAGCTGACCCCATTTATAGGATTACGACTTTTTACTTATATATTTTTAAAGGTGTGTTCTCAAGGAAAAAAAGACTCACACCTATAAGATTTTTTCTTCTTTGGGCAGTTTTTCTATTTAAAATTAGATAAAGAGTGCTTTAGGAGTACTCTCTTCACCTTATTTTTACAACTAAATTATGTCTAGGAGTGCAATGCCATTGATTGCAAATTAATCGAAACATGTAAGTGTTTGGATAAATGACTTTCATTTCAAATTCTGGAATTGTTCAATTCAATTGTTTGTTTAAGAATTTGAAATTCAGAATTCAGACCAAATCTAAGATTTAACGAAGAAGCTTGTAAAATGGAGAATTTGAAATGAAATTATTTTTTAAGTCATTTCAAATTACATGGTTTACGCTTTCAAACACTACATACACTCTCTCCTCTAAAAACACACTCCCTCCACCATAACTATGACTACTCTCTCCTCCACCTACTGATTTTTGCAAGCAATCTTCTTCAAATATCAAGAGTAAGCAGTTGACATGATAACTTTACAGTTTACACCAATAAAATGCATGTTTTTTTTCCCTCTTTTACTATGACAATTGAAATTTTGTTTGAGTATTCTTTGGAAACTTAAAGCTATATGGCGCAAAATCAAATGGGAAGTGCGACTAGTGAGTCAATCAATCAATCAAAGCCTTAATCCCATATGAGGGGTCGTAGTGCGACTAGTGAGTATCAAAGCAAAAAAAAATTGACTTATATAATTTATGTTTTGCTGTAAAAATAGTTCTTACATTGTGAAAATATTTCAGTTTCAATAAAAAGATTTCAAAATGAAGGTTTACAAACATTGACTTTAAAATGTTAGATTTTAAGTTCTAGTTTTTCCCAAACAAGATATTTGGAATCGAATTGAAGGATTTCAATTTTTGGATTTCAAATCAAGGATTCGAAATGAAATCACCATTCCCAAACACAATATTAAGGAAAATTATATTTTGATAAGTTCTGTCTCTAATAATTTCATAAAAGTACTGTTTAGGGCCAATAATTTTAGATTACTGAAGTTCAGGGCCAAGAAGGGCTACATAAGTTCTTTTTACAATTACAATAGTAACCTATATTAAATTGAGTTCAAGCTAATATCTTTCAATAATTTTAGGTTAGTAAAGTTCAGTGAAAAAAAATCAGAAAATTAGGAATCAATTGAATAAAATGTGCACACTTATAGGTTGGGTTTTGTGTACATATTGTTAAGAGAGTTATGATTTAGAAGATAACTGTTCAAAATGCTGCATTGAGCCCGTTGGATATGATTTTTGAGAGAAAACCTCCCTGTTTGTGAGACCTTGTAAACTACCAGCGAAGATCCTAGCTGCTAGTTATCTTGTGTCCTCACAAAAAAAAAAAAAAAAACCCAACTATTTTTATGCTTGCTTTATTCAGAGTTATCGATCAAGTTATTTTTCTATATTGGGATTTATAATTACATCRTATGTGATACTTGATACTCCCTCCGATTTTTAATGTTCTGTGCAAATTTCTCATTTGGACGATTTTTAATGTTTTGTGCATTGTGCTTTATTCCATTTTGGACACTCTCTCTCCTACTTTTTAACCACACATTCCCTCACCCCACATTTCCATACTTTTCCCCCTTCTACACACACACTCTCTCCTACTTTTTGACCCCACTCACATTTTAATACATTATTCTTAGTTTTTCACCCAAATAGTAAATGCACAAGACATTAAAAATCGGAGGGAGTATATTAGATGAATGATTTTCTGATAATTGGTTCTAGTTTAACTTCCACTTTGTAAATATTATATGTGGTTGCTCTGCTCCTCTTACCATGATCTTGTATGGTACTCTAGCAGKCTGTACCAGCTCCTCAACCTCAACATGAAAACCAGAAACCAGAAGCAACTGTTCAAGAATCAGAAGTGACAAAACAAGTGGCTGATACACYTTCAGTGGCTCCTCCTCCCAAAGTTGATTTTGCTACTGATCTTTTTAACATGCTTTCCATGGATGATCCTAGTGAAAGTCCTTCAGCAAATGCCAATAATGATGATAATTCTTGGGCAGGATTCCAGAGTATGTACAGAGTTTGTATTTTTCTGACCAGTGGCCGTGTGTGACTTTAATGATACTTGTTTTTATAGGTTCGGAGCTGCAAAGTTATAACACTTTACTGTTGACATTTCTTCTAATTTCAATATTTGCAGCTGCTGGCCAGACATCTACTTCTGAGAAAGCTGAGGTGAAAAAAGATATTGACAGTGAAAAGAAATCTGCTTCTGGATTTGAAGATCTATTTGGTGATTCTTCTGCATCTATGACTCCAGCTATGCAGCAACCTCAGAAAGATGTGAAATCAGATATTATGAGTCTTTTTGAGAAGGTTTGGACCTTACCTTGAAGTTGCTTATTTCATTAGCATAATTAATTGACGCGAAGGATTTTGCTCTCCATAGTGAAACTTTTGTTGATCTCTTCTCCTGCTTCTGATTTTTCATRTAAGATGGCATGGTTGTTTGATTAAATTTTTGAGCTCTGTTTGCATTTATTTCTTCAACTTTTCGTCCTTCGTTTTTGTGTTAATGTTTAAGCTGTACAACTTGATCCTCTTGGGCTTGTTACTATTCTTTTACTAGACTTTTTAGTACAGGATGCGTGCTTGGTGTGTTTAAATTTAATTTGAAAGTGAAAAATAATATAAAAATTTCAACCCATCAAAAGCATCAAAATTTCCTGTCAAAAGCATTGATGACATCATAAATAAAATTATTTTTTTTAAAAAAAACAACTATATGCCAACTCACTCTATCTTAAATTAAATGTAGGAAAACAAATAAATTGAATTAAAAAACTATTAAAAAAATTATATCCCATCTCACTTAACAACAACTATTAAAAAATAACTCTATCGGTTACATCTAAAAAACAACAATTACACCCATCAAAACTATTATTAAAAAAATAATAATAAAAAATACACTATATCACATCTAAAAATAACAACTATTATGACATAAATAAATTTTGAATTTGAATTTTAAATTCTATATTAAAATAATCAATCTAAAACAAAATAATATATTCATATCTAATCTATGTCTATGTTTAAAAACAACTATATCCTATAAAATATATAGGTTAATCTTTATCTTTCAAATAATAATAGTATACCTTTATCTTTAAAACTTTAATTATATTAATATTTCTATCTCACTTTATTTTTAAAACCAAAATCTATTAGAAAACCAACAACTATATCCTCGTTATTAAAAGTTAAATTTATAAGAATTATATCAACATGAATAAATAAAAAACATAACGCATAACAACTGCAATTCTTATCTTATTACCACTTTAACTTTGTCTAAAAATTAAATTAGTGTACTATAAAATAGTTTTTTTTTTGTTTTGTTTTCTTTTTGTTTTTTTACTAATCTAAATGGTAGGTTGTAAAATAATAAGCTTTTTGTTACTTATTACTTTAGTAGGTAATATTTATTCATTAAGGGTAAATAGAGATTTTTGGAGGGGGGCACCATCCCTCCCCCCTTTCTGTAGATAATAGCGATAATGGAGATAGCAGCTAACTGATATGCATCATATGTGTATATTGTAGTTCTTCCCACTAATTCCCTTCTTATCTGACTCAAAACAGTTATTTGTTCATGCTGTTTTGGAGCTATGTCTTTCAGTTAATTGTTGCTTTTACATACTCTATTAAAAATTTAAAATGTCACTGTATAGCAAAAAGCATTTTTGTGTTGCTGCAGCGTATTCTTGGATGAGCAATCCTGTGGACTGTAGTAGCTTGTCATTTTAGCCATTAATATGCTTCTGACATCTGATGATCCATTAATTCTGTTTTTGATTGACAATAAGCCTAATATTATTATTCTTTATATGGCTGATATGCAGTCCAACATGGTATCACCATTTGCTCTTCATCAACAGCAACTTGCTATGCTACAGCAACAAAGTCTTCTAATGGCTGCTGCTGCTCAAGCAAGTAATGGGGCTACAAAACCTGTCAATATGCAACAACCTGGATTAAATGGTACAAATGTGCCAACTCAAAATTGGCCAAACATTGGGTATCAAATTCCTGGGTTAACTATGCCATTAGCGGGGCAAAATGATATGCAGAAATTYGTTCAGGTGAAGATTCTTTTTATCTATCTGGAACATTTTACATGTTAATTTTGTTGACTTGTTTTAGAGGACTGAACTTACAAGTTATAACATTTTGTTACACAGGCTGGAAACTCTCAATCAATGCCAGCTGCAGGGAATACTCCTTCATTTCCAGCAATGGGGTAAGTTAGAAGAGCTGATTAGCTTATCATGTATTTGTTAATGCGGACATTAAATTATGGTAAGGTAAATTAACTTCAGATGATGGAAAAAGGAGTCTAATTATTGTTATTTGGGCCTCTGAGTTAGATGGACCAGGACTTTCAATATTCACTCCAGTTATGTGTTTGTGCATTTACTATTTGGGGAAAAAACTAGGAATAATCTATGATAATGGAAGTTGGGTCAAAAWGTAAAAATAGATTGGAGAGAGAATGTGTAAATGGGGGAAAGTAAGAGAAAGTGGTAGGTTCATCCTATTTAAAAATAGTAAAAGCATATTCAAAAAAGGAAAAAGCACAATGCAGAAAACATTATGGAACGACCAAATGGGGAAAGTGCACAAAACAATATGGAACGGAGGGAGTAATTATTTTTAATCATGCAAATATGACCTAGTCCCAACATGGCAATAACTTGCTTGTGATCAGCATGGACAAAGATCGAATGTATGACTTGTATTATCTTTCTTTATCATATCTTATTTTCTGCTGCTTTTCTTTGGATGCAGTTTCTATTCTATGGGTCAGGCTATGCCTGTCAATGGTGCAGCTGCTGTTGAAGCAAGTAAAAGTTCTGCATCACCCGTAGTTTCAACAGGGACTTCAACGCAAAAGACAAACGATTATGACTTTTCATCACTAACCCAAGGGTTGTTTTCAAAACGATGAGTTACCCTTGGAAGAGTTTGCTGATTAGGTTGTCCTAATTAGGACCAAAAAAGTCTAAAGCAGAAGCAAGTTTGAGAACATTTTCTCCTCCATTGGTTGATGTAAAAACTATACGTAGGACAGTTCTTACCTGTTTGGAATGGCTCTTTTGTATGATTCATGTTTGATATGTAATTTTTTTTTCCAATTTTTTTGGGATAAAAAAAAGATTTTTGACATACCAAATCATTTGTAACCTTATGCTTAAGCTTCTCTGGAATCTTTTATACAGGAAATTATTCTGATTTTTTACCAGGATGATTGATTCTTCTGTTACTGATCAATGTTCAGGCCTGTATATAGTTATACTGTAGTAAAATAATCATATACTCAGTTTTGGAAATTCACATTTTTTTTTTCACTTTGTTGAACCAACTTAGTGAGGTAGAGATGTGCACCACATGAAGCCACTCGCTGAAGTTGTGTGTTGAAGTTAAGGTTTAGTTTTGATGAGCTTCTGGTTTGGTTGGAACTTGGAAGAAGCTCCTGATCTTGTAATGCAGTTTGTTCTCTCTGATATTACTTAATGGTGTGTTTGGATTCTAGAATTTCATTTGAAATTTTGGAATTGGATAATTACAGTGTTTGAATGTGTAAGAATTTCAAATGAGAAATTTATCCAAATTCTACAACTACCAAGTAATAAGCCATGAAAGTGAGGATTTCAAATGACAAGGTAAATCATGTCATTTGAAATACTCAAATTTCATAATTCAAATGATGTATTTGAAATGAAATTTATCTTACCAAACACAACCTAAAAGTATTTCCATTTTTTTACGTTAAAGAGGAAAAAAAAATTTGCAGAACCATTCTTGTTGAATGTACATTTTAGAGGTCGGAGAGTGGAAATTAAGATTAGTTTTTAGTTAGTTTGCTTTGCAGGGCGCTATCAGTTATATATATCGGTGCAAAGATCTTCACAYRTCTTGGTTGTAGACGTCTAGGGGTCATAGCGGAGTAGACAGTATAATCGGGTCTTATATGTAACCAGTTAAATCACTTAAATTGGATTGAGTTGAATGAACATTTATTGAAGGTAATTAGTCTTTTATGCATGCGATGCATGCGGCTTTATTTAAAACAAATTATTACTATAGTTCATTAGGTCATGCATGCATGAAATTGTTTTTAAACTTGTTGTGGTTATGAAATGGTAAAATAATGTGATTACAAAAATGATAAAAAAGAAAAAAAAGCAACCCTCCAATTATACTCAACGTTTTTTATCTACTCAAAAAAATACTCCACGTTTTTTTATTATCCTAGTAATAATTTTTTTTTAAAAAAAAACCTACAAAGTGTAATCCAGTTTTACTGCGTATTAAAAATTATAAATACTTATTAATCACCTCTTATTTCTTCTTTTTCCTTAGGAAAAAATGTCATATTTTATTTTCTTAACAAATGTAACTATATTATAAAGGTGTTTTGCATAACTTGGAAATAAAACACAAAGTTTTTTTTTATTGAGAAATAAAATGCAAAGGTTGATTAAGATTATAGTGTGGAAGGTTAGCAATATTTAACAGCCACCCACCTCACAACCACTCCACCACTCCTCCTACCCCACCCCCACTCCACCACCCTCACAAACCAAACCCCATCCACCACCACTCGCCAAACTACCTTTGAACTCCCTCCCCTTCGAATCAGACCCAGATTCGAACCACCACCCTTCGAACCACACCCAAATTTGAACACAATTCGACCCACGCACACAACCAGCCACTTGCACACAATCCGACCCAACCACACACCAGATTCTCCTAATTTTGATTTCCTCTAAACCTAGAAATTAGGGTTTCGAATACTTCAAATTAGGGTTTGAATTTGGGGGTTTTCGATTGGATAGTGGTTTAACTTGGGGGGGGGGGGGTCGATTGGGTGGGGGTTGTGGTTTGCAGTGGGTGGGGGTTTCGRGGGGGGGGGGGGGTTGCGGTGGACCCCGATGGTTGGGGGTTTCGATTTGGGAGGAACGTGGGTTGCGAGGTGGTCAGTGAGGGAGGGATCAGGCACGAGGGTGCGGCGGCGATGAGTTGTTGAAGGTGATGGGAGTGGCGTGGTGGGTGCGTGAATTAGACGTTGGAGGGGGTTGCGGTGGTGGGTGGGTGGTTAGGGTTGCTTGGGTTAGTTTTATTCGGAAAATAAAATCATAATTAAGCTAAAATTTAAGTTTTGGTTATTACATAGAAGTGTACTCAAATTAAGGGGTACAATAGAGAAAAAAAATATTGGGGGTATATTGTAGAAAACCAAAAGTTAAAGGGTTACAGTGTAGAAAAATCTAATGCTTTTTTWAAAATTTGTTTTTWTCAACAATTCACTTCAATCGYGGATAAATTCAATAGCACAGAAAAATTCACTTCATTTATTTCTTTTAAAAAATAAAATAAAATAGTTTCCATCTACCTTTATCCAATCACATTTTGACTCCAATTATATTTTTTCTCCATCTCTCCCCTACCCTTAAATTGCATTGAAATACATAAAAAATGTGTAATAAAAAAAGGAAATATATGATAGGTGAAACAAATTAAAATTGACATGATTTTAAGTTTTTAACAATGTTTTCAAATTTGATTTTTTTATATAATTTATAATTTTTCACACRATATAATTAAAGAGAAACAATTTTAGTGAAATCGGAACATTATATAATAAAAAGGATTAAATTTGATCGTCCAAATTACTTATATATGGACTTATGGAGTACATCAACTTTGCCACAATWATTTAATCAAAATGCTTTAAGTAACCAACACTCAAAGTCAGATTCATTTCAATCACATGAGCAAATCAAAAACTAAATGATTTAAAAAAATATACATGCAATTAAATTCTATCCCTTTACGTGAAGATGAAAGTAGGTCATAAAAATTAAAAAAAATGCAAGTGTCAATTTTTATTAGACTTGTAATATTTGGAACATTAAAAAATTAGGTGACTCAATCACAAGCTTTAATTTTAAGCACTAATAACAAGGGACAACATAAAAAGACAAAGAGACATACATCAAATCCCTCAAAAAAAAAAAAACTTCTTTATTAGAAAAATAAGCATTAGTTTATTGCCAAGATTCCCAAAACTCCTACAATTGGGAATAATTAAATACTACTAATGTGGAAGGAACTGCCTCAAGTTTTACCAAGCCCTAGAATGAGCACTGTGCAAATTGGGCATTGCATGTGAAATAGACAAAATAATTATGTTTTCCAGATATTTTAAAGAGGTGCATGTTGTGGATTGCATGTATGAGTGCATTGGTATTATTGAATGAAAGAAATAACAATGAAGATTCTAACAAACATTTCTTAACATGATCCGACCTTGGTGTGTACAGGCATTTACGGTATAATAATCAGCACAAATTATGATCTTGGAAATGTCTATATTTCTTATAGTCTTATAGTATATATAGATCTGTAGGTTATCTGGTTATTATACTTGGCAAAASCAAACCCAAACCCGATCGAAARCCAATCCAAAAATAACACCGACCGATCYGTTAYCGATCGATCGATCAAYCTGACCGAATTCGAAACCGAAAAGTAGAATTCAAAGTCCATTTTTGACGGAATCACAATTTTTATCCAAAACTCCGTTGATAATATTGACCGACCTGTCATTGTCCCGATCGATCGATTTTGACCCATTTGCYAGGTATACTGGTTATGTTTATCATTTGTCAAGACTCAAGAGTGAAAGAKTTTGCGAAATAAAATATGATGTTAAYTAAATGAAGTACTCTGTATTATATTTTTACATATTCTCGTAGTTTAGATAAGATATGATTTGAAAAGAATCAAGAATATTGTTTATATACAGTATAAGAATATGAATATCAATTTGTATAAATAGAAGAGCCATTTTCTTCAACTCGAGAATCTAAAGACGAAAATAAACATAGCTTATTTAGATTTATTGCGTTAGTGTCTCAAAGATTATTTGAACTTTTCTTATAATTACTAAAAATAAACATTAGAAATTAAAGAGTGATGAAACACCAATTAAAAGTGAAGCTAAATTCAATTTTTTTTGCTACCGTTACTACATATTTATTGATTTGGATTTTATTTTTTCTAATTACTTTATTAACCAACAAACTCTTTCCCAAATTTTAATTTTAAATTTTAGCACAATTGAAAATAATTGTGTACTGTAATTTTTTCCACCGTTTTTAAATTTTTTTTTCCTTTGTTTCTACCTTATCCTCATGAACAAGATAGTGGTAATTCCGTGAAAGGGTTGAAATTGAATAACACGTTGGTCGGTTTTGTTCAACTTATTTACATAAAAAAACATATAATAAAAAAAGAAGTAATTTTTTTGTATCTAAATCTAAATATTCCATACTAGTAAAGCAGAAAACGATTGATGTCATCAGCGAACGCTTGACAACCTCTCTTTAAATATTTTCCCGCCAAAATTAAATATATATTAAAAAATTATCTATTATCCCATATTTATCCAAAAATAGTAAATTAAATAAAAAAAATATTACAGTATACGATATCAAATTATACTCCGTATCATATTTTATTGTTGATACAAGATTAAATAAAAAAAGATAACAACTACTAATATAACCTTGAAAAAAGTATTTATTAAATAAACAATAATAAGATTCAAATTAAATCGAAAAAAAACTATGCAAATAACAATTATTTCGTATATCATATCTTACTATTAATACAACATAAAAAAAATAAAAATCAAAGATAACAACTACTCTGTATCCTAAAAATTATATCAACAATTAAAATTATTGATAAAAAAAACAATAATAAGATTAAAACTAGAAAATTAGATTTACTCATGCAAATATATTTTATTTAGTCGTACATGACACGAGAAATTAATATAGTTAGAGAATAAGTTCAAATATATTTAGGTAAGAAAATATATTTAGAGAGACAATAAGTTCAAGTCATCCAACCCATCTTATACCTAAACACAACTAACCCACACCTAAAGTTGCAACGAAAATAAGTTTTTCAATGTAGCCATTGCTATTTGAAGTCCAAAACGACTTAAAACGCAGTCCATTATTCACGTGTAATTTCGAAAATGCCCTAGGAAAATAGCATGATGATATATATATTTTTTTTGGAATTGGCGCCTGAAATAAGCTCYCAAACCATGGTCAGGGCGCCTATTTCAGGCGCCCCCTTAAAAACAGTCCTCAATTTGGGCCGCTTGAAATAGGCGCCCTAACCATRGTGTGGGAGCCTATTTGTTGGGGSGCCCCATGTAAAAATAAAAAAATTATCAATATGTTGCTTTTTATGGGTGTTATGAGCAATTCACGCGAAATGTGAATTTTATTTTAAGTTATTGTGGATTTCGAATAGCATTTGATAATTAGAATTAGTACCAAATTACCAAACAAGTTAATGCATAACATGAACATGTTAGTTGCTAAATTGAACATAAAAAATGAACAAAATCATAGAAAGAAGAAAGTCAATCGAGTAAAGAATCCATCCCTAAACCCGAAGATCCCCTTTTCCCGCTTCACCCCGTGGCATACCACCATTTTGCCTCACTTTCTCCCTTCTTCTTTGCTCATCCCTCACTTTACCCTTCTTTCTCTCTCCACTCTTCGCCGGAAAACCTCCTTCTCGCCGGGAAACCGCCGTCCTCACCGCTCCTATTTCCACCGCTCACGGCGTTCTCCTCTCATAATCACACTGCTATTTGTATGTTTAACGGTCGGAGGTAAGGAAGTTTGTGTTCATGAAAAATCACAGTTGTTGAAGAAAATGTTGAATCGTGGTGAATTTGTGAGTTTTGGATCAAGATTGATGGAATTTCTGACAATGTGCCTTGAATTTTGGACTTATCCGATTGTTTTTGTGAATTTTGCCATTTGTCATCGTCTTATTTTGTTTTTTTGTTGTCTTCATCGAACGACCTTCTCCTCGAAATTGAGGAATTTTCTTTGAAAAGAAAAATCTGAAGTTGAATTGAACGAACTGTTATTGATGCGTTCATTAATGTCGAATTCACTAACTGTAGTCGTCATTCTGTGCCATTAAGTATGCAATTTCTCAATGTGGTAATGTTACAACGGAATTCTGTTATTTTAACCAATTCATCGTGAATTTGTAAATTCACGCGTTACATGAAGTTTGATGTTCATAAGTTATAGTGCCTTTTATAGATTTGCAAAAGAATGATGTTTGTAATTTCTGTCAATAGGTTGTATTCTTCCTTATTTGTGTTTGAGCTTGAATTCTGTTGATGAAATTGCTTATGAGTGATGAATGGTGAGTTAGTGAAGAAGCTTTGGCATATGATATGTTGATGAAATCAGTTTTGAGATTTTCTTTTATGTTGAATCTTTTGTTTGATTGACTTGAGTTGCACGATTAGTTTGCGAAATATGAGATTTGGAAAAACTTTCTGCTAGTTGATTTTGTTTTGCTATCTGATGATGAACTTAAGGTGGAGCAGGCTACACTACTAAAGATAAATTGTTTYAGTGCTGCTTTGTCTGCAAATCCATAGTCGTTTGATTTTGGTTGTAATTATCACCGTGTTGAAGTAAATCACACTTTATTAGATATTGGACAAGTGTGTGATATGATTGTCATTGTGCTGATATTAGCTCTAATGGCAAAATTATAACAGAGATAAATTGATGAGCTGATAAAATTTCTATTATTTCGAGTTCTAGTTAAAATTGTCTAAATTATTCGGTATGAAGTTGTTTTTTTAACGATAGGGCGAGTGGAGGTCTGGAGGATGTATCAAAATAGAAAGAGAGACAAGATTATGTGATGAATGTTGTATTATTGCTAGGAACTTCCTTTTAATTGGCAATTATTCTTGTTTTGACCGAGTTCATATGTGTGTAGGTTTGTTTCTTTGAACCAGAGATGGTGGTTGCCTGAGAAAGATTGGTGATTCTTGCCGAAGAATAATTGTTTCCATGGCAGATAGGAGTTCCTTTTCACTGGGGATGCACTGTTGGAATTCTTTGTTTTATATGCTTTGTTTAACAACCATCCTCTTCCTACTGTCTTCCTTCTTCGTATTGTGGTCATCAGGCCGGCCAAATTTTGTCTTTCAGTCTAGTTCAGATGCGAACACCATATCCAATAATCTCATTGCTGGCAGAGGATCTGCAGAATTCTATGGAAAGAGTATATCAGGGCGTGGTGTGAACAAGCAAGTTCTAAAGGTCTTCATGTATGATTTGCCACCTGAGTTTCATTTTGGTCTTTTAGATTGGAAACCTGAGGGATCTAATGTTTGGCCAGATATTCGAAAAAATGTCCCAACATATCCTGGTGGATTGAATTTGCAACACAGTATAGAGTATTGGCTTACACTTGATCTCCTCTTTTCAGAATATTCAGGCTCTTCAAACTCTCGTATTGCAATGAGAGTACGAAACTCTAGTGAAGCAGATGTGATATTTGTCCCCTTCTTCTCATCTTTATCCTATAATCGATTTTCAAGGCTTAGAAAACAGGAAAGGAGCAGTTTTGACAAGCTCAAACAAGATAAGTTGGTTGAATATATCGAAGCTCAGGAAGAGTGGAAAAGGTCAGGGGGTGTGGATCACATTATTATGGCTCACCATCCAAATAGTCTATTATATGCAAGAAACCAACTTTGGCCTGCAATGTTTATTCTCTCAGATTTTGGGAGGTATCCTCCAAATATAGCGAATGTTCAGAAAGATATCATAGCTCCTTATCGGCATGTTATCAAATCTTTTGCTAATGATACATCAACTTATGATAGTCGTCCAATCTTGCTATTCTTCCAAGGCGCGATTTACAGAAAAGATGTATGTTTCCTTCACTATTTGAATTATTTTTATTTGATGCTTTTTTTTTCCTCATCCGCTAGTTGTAAAACAGTAACCAATATCCAAAGACATGCACTCTGCTTCACCCTTAGCAAACTATTGCTAACTGAGATAGTCTTGTTAATTGTAGCTTTTAAGAATTTAATATGGCAAACAAATTTGATGAATCAAACTAGTAGGATGTAAATGAACAAACATGTCTTTGTATAGGGTAATGGTTAGGAGGTCCTTTAAAATATTCCCAAGAATCCTAACATAACTCATCTTTTTGGGTTGAGGCGAGAAAAATTAAATATTTTGCTGTGAAATTGTGAAACTAAATCGAGGAATGGGAGCTTACATGCATGGTTGGTCATGAGTGACTCGGTTGATCTTTGAAGTAATGTTTGTGCAAGGAATTGATTTTTGAGGAAAGGGTAGTTTAGGAGTTAGGACTTTAGGGGAATGAGTAATTCTTGTAAAAGAAACTAGATGTTAGAGCTTGCTTAGAGGAACAGCCAAGCTACTTAGGGATACTTCCTATAAATAGTAGCAAATTTAAAAGAGAGGTCATGTTAGAATTGAGTATTATGAAATTGARAGTGAGTGAGCCTCTTGCAAGYTCATATTTGGGAGAAAATCAAGCCTGTCAAAAGCTTGATATTTATCCTATTGTGATAGCAAACAAAGATGATATTGAGATATTTTCATCCATCTCAAGGCATGAATTGTTGAAATTGAAGTTTACGTTGCAACAACCTTTAGCTTGTGCACTTTGGTAAACATTTAATGTGGCATTGCTTGTTCATGGTTCGTTTATAGAAAGTAGTATGTGGAATTGTGGAAATTCATTCCTTTTGGGATACAATTGCTGAATACACAAGACATGAAAATAACATCARCTGTCAAGTTTTGTTATGGGGTTCTAGAGTAGTTACAATTTTTTTTTTCCTGGTGAATGATGATTTTATTTTAATTTTTTTTTCCATGTTCGTTGTTGACTCAGTAACTGAATTAAATTTCACAAAACCTTCTAATGTGACTTGCCTTGTATTGCAAAGGTTTATTATTTTGGGTAAGTGACTATTGCTTTGCAAGTGGTGATATGGATCATTCTATTCATTTTTTGTTTAAAGGAAATAAATTTGTAGTTGTTGTATTTTTACAGTTTTGATTGATGCCAATTATTTAAGGTTTTGGTAAAATTACTTTAAAGTGATACTTGAAATGYAAACAATTTCTATTTCAAATGTTTTTGTACTTATCCAAGTATCTTCCCAATATATAAGTCTTGGCATCAACTATTTCACGAAGCAATTGTTATTTTCTTTGTGGTAAAACTATTGCAACTGTTGCATCTCCTTTTTTGTCCTCAAGTAGATTGCTAGTAGAACAATTAATCACATTTCACACTGTCCAACTGTTATGTTTTCTAAGCTTACTTTAGCCTAATGAACTTCTATATGATCCTCATTTATTCACCAACTTTGCAGGGTGGTGTGATCAGGCAGGAGTTATTTTATCTTTTGAAAGATGAAAAAGATGTGCATTTTACATTTGGAAGTATTCAACGTGGTGGTGTCAATAATGCTACACAAGGAATGCACTCGTCCAAATTCTGCCTTAACATAGCAGGTGACACACCATCATCCAATCGCCTATTTGATGCGATTGCCAGCCATTGTGTCCCCGTAATTATCAGTGATGCAATCGAGCTTCCTTATGAAGACATGATTGATTACTCAGAGTTCTGCATTTTTGTTCGTAATTCTGATGCAACAAAAAAGAAGTTTCTTATGAATCTAATCAGGGGTATCAGCAAGGAAGAATGGACTCGCATGTGGAGGAAACTACAAGAAGTTGAGAAGTATTTTGAGTTTAGGTATCCATCAAGGGATGATGATGCTGTCCAGATGATATGGAAGTCCATTGCACATAAGGTGCCTGCAGTGAAATTGAAATTGAACCGAAACAGACGATATTTCCGTACCACCAATGTCAGTGCTAGTAGGGAACCTCCAGCTTTCGCAGTGCCTCATAATTTTTGGTAAGATTTGATATCGTCTTTGGAGGCCTGCAATATTTAAGGCCTGCCAGAGTTGCCTAACATAGGTGAGAAACTTACACACAAATTTTGGAACATTTTTTTGTGATCATGTCATCTCAAGACAGGAGAGCTTAGTTTTGGCTCGAGGTGGTAGAGCATCATCTTCCCCTTTGTAGCCAGTTAGTCGTTTTCCACGAACGATCGTGTATAGTTTTTTTTTTTTTTTTTTTACAAAAATTTCCACAGTATCAATATCAATTTGAAACTATTTTTAACAGCCTGAACAGGAGCCACTACTGAAGTTGGATTGTTGAAATTGAATTGCTAGGTTTTGGTAGTATAGGAACAAATGAAAATATGATTGATTCATTTATTCATCCGGTTTTCCGTTACTTGTATTAAATCTTATTTTTCTGTAGATACTCAATGCAAACATCCCTGCTATATATCATTTCATTCACCTTCTAGTCTATTGATACTTATGACAACTAAAATTGGATGGTGAGTTAAATATGCACCACAAATTCCCATCAATTTTTTACTATTCTATAATACAAGAATACAATGGAATCGATTAAACAAACACTACATAAGAGACAAATACTTGTTAGTAATATGCATATACAAAAAGGGTCTAACATCTTGGCTAAACATGCTTATTGAGCGTTCGTTGTGGATTTGCGGTACTTCACATACAACGTGACAACAAGAAAAACTTGAGATTGATTTTCATCCCGCGCTTGTGGAGTTGTGGCTCTCCAAACACACATCAACAAAGTCAACAAAAGAAAAAAAAACCTTAATTTCCACAACCTACTCTATCAGTTGTGAAATGTCAACTATATGTGTATAGCAGCCATTTTAGAAAATTCAGTCGGATTCCAAAACCAAAAAGATGCAAACAATAATACAAAGGGGTTTATCGTTGACGTCAATTCCAAGTCTAGTCTTTTACAAAGCCAGTRACCTAAAGCTAATGATCAAGCAGCTGAAACAGAGTAGTGATATGCTTCATTTTGCAGAAGTTGAAGTTTGACATCATAATTTCTGCAAAAAAAGGTATCATTACTTCTCTGAAATCCTTTCATGTTGCGAACTGGACTGAACTTCCCCAGGATCCCTTACTTGAGCTGAGCTTTAGGGGAATACTTTCAAGCTAAAGCTCCATCTCTCGATGCTTAAGGGCGCTGTTCAGGAACTCGAGTGTACCCGTGCAGCTAGTGAAAGGGCCGTAGATCGAGAGTAGAGTCCAGCCAAGGAATAGCAGTCATTCACCCATTACCATCCCCAACGTTCCCGTCATCCCTTTCATCGGCCGACTTCAGGATACTGAAGTAAGTTTCACCGAACTCGTGCCCCTAGGTTAAAGTGCATTTCGATTCATGTAGTAAGGCTTTTTCCTTGCTTCACTGTATTTTCTTCAGTTACTCTGTTTAACATGCAATGTTTTGGTAGTAAATCCCTCCTGTGAACTGAACCTTTACTCTAAACAGTGCTACCAGATTTACCTAATTTGTATTACCACAGAAGATCACATGATATATATGTTAAAATAAGAATTCATATCTTAAAATATAAATAGGTCTTAACATGATATATACATTTGAATAATTAGTAAACTTATTAACATTAACCTTTATTATAATATGGATGTTAATATTGTTGTTTTAAAGGTATGTATGGGAAGTTTGTTGCACTTTATGCCTTTACCTTGTTATATTAGTTGGTTAAATTCCAAAATTAAGAGAGTTGATAGAGTTATTTACACTGAGGATTGTTTATCTAATAATGCTCACTGGTACTACTTGATTCTCATTAAGGTTCTTCAATGGACACTGTAATGAATTGGTTGAATGGTAGTGCTGGCCAAGATGACAAGCTGCACAAAATGAAGCGTAAAGCCAGAGCATTGCGTGCAAGAGCAGAAGATATAAGCATTGAGATAGAACAACAGGAGCTTCGGCCAGGAAAGAGGCGAAAGAAGGAGGTTGGTAATTGGTTGAAAGAAGTTGATGAAGTGGTGAATCAACTTGAACATCTTGAGCTACGAGGCAAAGAGTTGGGATCCTCAAAATTGTGCAGTAGCATTATTACAAATCAAACTTCCGGTTTGACTGAACAAATTGAGGAGTTGATTAAGCAAGGGAGTTTTTCTCAGGGGTTTACGTTATATGATCATGGGAGCTCAAGTGTCGCATTAGTCACAGCTGATATAAAGGTGAATGATAACACATTGCATGATAATAAGAGGAAAGTTATGTCATGGCTGTTAGACGATGAAAACATCTCTACAATAGGTGTATATGGCCCAGGCGGCATTGGGAAAACTATGTTGCTCAAAGAAATTCACAATGAGCTGTTCGAACACTTTAAAACTTCCAGGCGTATCTACTGGGTAACTGTGTCACATGGCATCACATTGCCTATGTTGCAGGATAAGATTGCTGAAGCAATGGACTTGACTTATCTTTACACAGAGAAAAATGCAATCAAGAAGGCAGCCTCTTTGTCTCATGAATTAAAACAAAGAAAAAATGTATTTCTGTTCTTGGATGATGTGTGGGAACATTTTTTGTTAGAGGAAGTCGGGATTCCTGTAGGAGAAGAGAACTGTTGCAAGTTGATCCTCGCAACGCGCTCCTTAGATGTCTGCAGAAGGATGAAATGTCAGGAAGTTTTCAAGGTGGATCCACTTCCAAAGGAAAACGCTTGGGAGTTATTTGCTAGGGTACTTGACTGGAGTGATCCGATGCCATCAGATATAAAWGAGCTTGCAAAGCTAGTTGCTGCTGAGTGCGGTGGTTTGCCTCTAGGTTTGATTGTCATGGCTGGAAGTATGCGAGGAGTAGAGGGCATCGAAGAGTGGCGTAATACTCTAGAGGAATTACAAAGTTCAAGTGAAGGACAACCTGACATAGAAACAGATATATCCCCAATTTTGAAGCTCAGCTATGATCGTTTGAAGGATAGAAAACTGAGGGAATGTTTCCTGCTTTGTGCTTTGTATCCTAAATATGGTGAAATTGAAAGAGATGAGTTAATTATGCTTTTTCGTGTTGAAGGTCTTCTGGATACGACACAGGGTTGGCAAAAGCAGTTTGATAAGGGACACAGCATGCTAAATAAACTTGAAAATGTGTGCTTATTGGAGAAGCATGGGAGCAAACATTTGAAGATGCACAATTTCATAAGGGACATGGCAATTCGTATCACCTATGTGATGCCGCGATTTATGATCTCCTCCGGTGCAAAGCTAAAACGAATACCTAGTGGACGTAGATGGACAATAGATCTTGACAAGGCTTCTTTAATGCATAATTCTTTGTCAGAAATTCTACCTGGAACAATACCCTTTTGCCCATGCCTAACTACCTTATTGCTGCAGAATAATCCATTTACAAAACTACCGGATTCTTTCTTTGTGTACATGAAGACCCTCAAGGTGCTTAACTTGTCTAGAACCAGCATCAAGGTGCTACCAAACTCAATTTCAGAATTGAAGAACCTGAGAGCTCTTCTACTAGAATTCTGCACACGRCTGCATTTTGTACCTTCGCTAGTGAAGCTTACAAACTTAAGAGACTTGAACTTTAGCTTTTGTTGGTCAATGCAGGATGTGCCCCATGGGCTACATCAGGTAGCTGCTCACCTTAGATTTCTCGATTTAGGAGGGAGTAAGGTTCTGTGTCGGCTACTTAGTATGTCATTATCCTCACTCTCTAGTATCCAATGCCTTAAGCTTGATCCCGATGTTAAAAGTATTTCAGGAAATGATATGGTAAAACTGGATCATTTGGAGAGAKTGGARGGTTGCAGGATATCTGATGTGAGAAGCTTTAACAGTTATATTACAACTCAGCATTTCCAACAGCTGAAGTACTATGAATTTGTTGTTGGGTCGGGTGAATACAAAGAGGCYGAGTATTGTACAGATGTGGAACGGACAGTGATACTATGCAGTGGCAGTCTTGAAGAGCAGAGTGAAGGGGCTCCCTTCGTTCCTCCAGCTAACACTCAAGATTTACAGATTCATAATTCTRAACTTGGTGCAAGAAGCTTAGTTGACTCTCTTCCATCACTTGCTACTCTAACTGCATTGAAGAAAATTCTCATTAGACGTTGCAGGGTTATAGAAGTCATTTGGTCGTCACAGTCATGCTTTAAAGCTKCAYAGGAGGTTGCATTACCRTTTCAATGCCTCAAAGAGTTGATTCTAAATGATCTGCAAGATATWAAGGGTCTGGTAAATGAAGGCATTTCTCTTCAACAAGGCATCTTTTCCAATCTTACAAAACTGGTGATCAAATATTGTCCCAAGATCAAGAAGGTATTCACACCRAATCTGCTAAATGGCAACCTTGACAACCTTCAAGAGTTGGAAATTGAAGGATGTGAAGAATTAGAACATATTATTTCTTTTCATGATGATGAAGGTCAAGAAAAGATCCTCGGTTTTGAAGGACTGRCTGACAMAGAAAGTGACTTAACTAAGCTACCCAACTTAAGAATTCTGCAACTGAAGCGTCTGCCAAAGTTGATTAGCATCACTCAAGGAGGATTGCTGGGAAAAGGTTCCATTGAACAKATCATTGTTGAGTACTGYTCGAATATCAAGCAGTTATTCATGAATAGCCTACTGAAGCATAATATGAGAAACTTAAAAGAAGTCAAAGTGGAAGGTTGCCAGAGTTTGCAGGAGGTTTTTGCATCACCCAACTCTCAGGGTCAAGCAAATGACATTTATGAACTCCCCAAGTTGAGAGCTATAAACTTGGATGATCTGCCATGCCTTACWGCTTTTTGTCGTGGAATCATACCAACTTGTGGTTCAGTCGAACAAATCACTGTTAAATTCTGCCCGGGACTGAAGAGATTACCTCTCTCTATACCCCTAGTCAGCAACGGCGAACAGGCAAGTCTTCAAGAGATGAAAGCAGATAAAAACTGGTGGGAATCTCTTGAGTGGGATGATCCTCTTATGAAGCAAATCCTTCTACCATTCACTAAGCTGAGTGAAGCAGGAGAATCCATCTTTAAAGGTTCTTACTTTTCCATATAATTTCTAACAGTTACTTTTAAATCCAATATCTAAGTTTTTTCCTTCTTCTCAATTCCGCAGAAATTGGTTCTCCTGCACAAAACAAAGAATTGGAAAACAAAGCTTCTAAAACAAAAGGGGATAGTTCATGCATGAACTCATGCCTTACAATATCAAGGTTGTGTCCTTTTTCCTTTTCTTTTCGTGTTTCAGCATTTATCTATTCCTGATCCCATCTTAAGTTGGTGATATTATGTTCTTACTGACAAAGTTGTCGAAAATTAAAAGTTTGCTATGTTTTATATTTAGTGATTCTCTTCCTTGAGGYATGCAAGACAGCAGGGGACACTGTTGTGTTCTTTCCGAGAGGAAAAAAGAAGGTAAGAAATTGATGATGCTTTGTTTTAGCATATTACATACTTCMTCCGTTTCAGAATATTCGCTACACTTTTAAATTTACGGACTCCTAGGCAAAATTTTGAGAAGAAAGAAATAGAGAGAAAGAATAAAGRGAACCCATGTGAAAGGACAGAAATAAAAAGAAAGTTTTGAAACTTCCTTTTACTTCCTTAAAAAAGGAAGTGTAGCAAGTAATTTGAAACGAAGGAAGTAATACATATGTGTGAAATTAGTCATTGGGACAGATTCAATAAGTTGAATGTTTCTCAATAAGCTACTATATTAAGAGAGAATGTTTTGGGGTTGTTTTTAAATATTAGTAATAGATTGTTTTTGAACAAACATTTGAAAAGAAAACATGTTGTTCAAGATTCCTTTTCTATTACTTCGTATATGTTTCATACTTTAAATTAAAAGCCAATATCAAATATTTCTTTGACAGGTAGCAGATGCAAAAATGGTGAGAAGTATCAGTGCTGATTTCCAGAATAATAACATACACAACTGTGTTAACTATTCTTTAATTATTTATTTTACAAATGCTGTGTCATTTTTCATTCTTCATTGATTAAAAATTGTATTTTGAAAAGTCAAATGTATCTCTAATCCTTCGATGTAATTTATTTCTTTGTATATTTCATTTTAGCTGCTAGTATTTCATTGTTTCATTGTTGGAAAACATGATACGAGCCAGATTTTGTTCATCTGCAAATAGTGCATAGTACCAATTTTCCCTTGATTATATAATTTCAAAAAAGAATTCAGCACTGTTATAGTTAAACACAAAGGGAAGCCAGACGAACAAGGAAAGCAACACTGTTATCGATTTTCATGGTGCCGAGATAGTATTTATAAAACTTTGAATGTATCACTTATTCTTCGATGCTGTACTTTTTATCATTCAATATAGATTTCATTCTAGCTGCTAATTTTAAACGTCTTTGTGTCGAAAATCGTGAAACACATGAAGGCAGTTGGATTAACGGCACTGGCTTCACATTCTCAGGCTTCACCAGTCCTCGACCTACCTGGTTTCTTATATTTGCATCCATTCACCTTATAGCAACACTTCTTTATAGCACAATTCACAAAGACTAAAATACTAAATTGATCACATGAGAGTTCAATTTAATGGGGGAACAAAACTGAAATGGGTTCTACAGCATGTTGGTTTCGGATTCAGAAAAGAATATTGAAAAAGGAGGGTAATCAAGGCGAGAAATTTATGTAACTTTAAGTCCATGGAATTCATGAAATATAAACACGCAGCGCAACAGGAGAAGGAAAAAAAAAAACGGTTGCATTAACAGTAGGGAATCAAGGATACTAAGAAAAAATGCTTACAACTTACATTACAATTTTGATACTCAACTTTCTTTTTTTACAGCTAGAGTAAAACTTAAGTAATACGAATAAGGAAAACCACCATCATGAAGGCCATTAACATAACAAGCATAATAAGCCATGTAAAACATGAAGTCTTTGAGCTCTGCGAAAACACACTCATTGCTCTTACATTGGCATGACTTGTGCTTGCCAAGCTATGCTCAACTGCCTTCTCGGTCGAATCAAGTATCTGCAACCAACATAACCATGATGAAGAAACAAATTTCAACCCCCCCACATAAAACACGATAATAAATGTTAAACACGTTGAACAAAGACCAATTGATTAAGCTATAGGAAGGTCAGAATCAACAAGCATAGGATTGACAATGGATGTCATGTCACTTGTTTGTGTGTTGTTATTATTATTCTTTTTAATTTTCAAAAAGGATTGCTAGAACAAGAAATGTTATCTGCAGAAGCAAATTATTCACAACAGACCTTAGTACCCACGCCACAAAACATAGTATGTCAACTGAGAACTCCATCTATATCTTTTTGGTGGAAAAGCTCTGAGTTGAAAATCATTTTCTAATAACACAAAAGTTTCTGTATAAATGTTATACACAGCTGCTAGGCCCACCCTTTAGGATTAAGGCTTTGCATTTGTTCTTAGCTAATACTCATCTTCCAAACGCTAACCTAACTTTGACATCGTAAATGAAATTTCAAATATGATTTTGTTCATCTTGGTAACGTGCACACCATAAAACAACAGGGCCAGCTTTCCTAGACAATTAAATGCACTTGAGAACGAGGAATCCTAATGACCTGATCTTTGAATTTTCTGAAAATACAATGATATAGAACTTAGATAATTTGTCTCTTCATTATCTTCATGTGTTTCTTATTCTTCTTTTGGGTTTTCCAGAAGTAACAGAAACTGAAAGGCGTAATCAGATTCCATGTCATGAGGAAAGAAATGTGTGTCACAGCTCATCTCCATCATCAGTCTTTAGTAAATACACAAAACCATCCCTAATTCAACATTATCGACTGCAAATTAAACCTAGCTACCTCACAGCATTCCCCATTTATAATAAATAAATGTGTCACTACAAGAAACGGGTATAATTCAGAAAAGTGATTGAGTATTCAATCAAGAACAGTTCCCAAAAATTCAGACTGTTGTTAAGTCTTTAGCCTGAACAAAAAGCAACATTTGTAGACTCCAATCCAATCTAATCCTAATTATAGGAGAGAAAGTTAACAAAAGTCAGATATCTAGCAGAGCATAATGCAAAAGATGATTTATAATTTTAAAGATCTTTTCATGGTTTGAACTAGCATATGACACGTTAATTAATCTTGTTGCAATAGACTTGGTCAATCAATTTTGGAGAGACATAAAAGACTAAGTTACTGACTTGCAACTGTTTCAACAATAGCAACACAATGGTTTTAAAGAAACAATGTTGTCGTATTCCTTTCAGTAAAACTTAAAACTTTGCGATAACTATCATGTTCAAAGCAAGCTTCAAAAATACAAAAAACAAAATCTTTGAGAGCAGAAAAATAGGGTGCATACCTTCTCGGCATTTTGTAGTGACTGACTCATCAAGAGACTACTCTCTTTTAGTTGCCGTGCCATTCCCACCATATCATCTGTCAAGTCTTCTTGGAGCTTTCTGTTACAAAGAAGAAGAAGATGATGAAGTCTAGTGACAGACATGGACAACATAACCATATACACAGAAGACTATAAGGTTTCAATCTTAAAGGGAATAAGGAAGCCCTTCCATTATGCAGCAGTCTTTGACCAAGCCATTCATTATATTTTTCTGTATTAATATAAGAATTATCTTATCTATACAATTAAGTCAAAATTTTCTGCTGGAAAAAAAAAAAATTCAAAACTCAATCAAATAGCATGGGGTTTTTAAAGGTAAAGATCCTTCTGTGAAAACTGCCAAGTTTTCAAACAGAATGAATGATATCCTTTATCTTTGTAATTTGCTTAGTAGTGTTACAATTTGTAAGGTAAGTCGTTTACTTGTTTCCCCAGCCCATGTACTAGCAACTTGTGCTAGGAAAGGTGCTTAAAGGCTTTGCCATTTGTATCATCCTCCAACCCACCAAAAAAAACCGCCAAGTGTCCATTGTGCTATTTCCATAACCCTTATATGTAAACAAAGATAAACTTTCAACAAAGGCAATCAGAATTGTTAAGCACATTAAAAAAGTTCAGAGTTTACCTGTGCTTCTCAATATGTGATTGACCAGCAGTATCTAATTTGACAAGCGGTGAGGAATCAGTCCCAACATCATCAGAAGATCTGTCTTCGACAAACGAGGATGGCCTGTACTTGCAAAATTCATTGGTGCAACTTAGTATCAATCCTCTACATAACTTGATCCATAAGCATATGACAAGTATTATTAATAAAGGTGTTTACATACACTGGTCTCTTTCTGAGTCCTGGTGGGGAGGCAACTTTAACCTCTTCAACTCTTACCGGTATTACCTCAGTGGAAGTCTCCTCAGAGATTTCCTGCATTATTCATATTCCAACTAGCAATAAGTCTCATACAGCAATGAACCTCCTTTCTCGTCAAAGTTGGTTAAAAGCAACAAGTTTTCCTCTTTGGGAACTCTGAAAGTAAAAAAATTAATGTAAACAAGACCCCTATCAACTACAAATGGAATGTGAAAAGGGGTTCTAAACTAGTACTGGTTATGCATTCACTGACAACAAGATTTCCTCAGAGGGAAAGACAACACTAGCTACAATCTCATACATGTAAAATTGGCCTGACCATTTCTCTTTTCCTTCTCTTGCCATCCTAACGAGCACAGTTACCTGTGAAATTAACTGAAAAAACTTAGTCTTTACCTGGTCCACACTAGCTTCAGCATGTTATAAGAAATATAATAATGATTAGATCTAAAATCTAATTCCTAGAAATTAGAATACCTCAAGATATTCTACTGCTGTATTTGAGATAACAACAACAATCTCATCAAACTAACAAGAATAGCCACATACAACATGCCATGTTTTGCTAGCACTAGAGTCTCCAAAGAGTATGGTATTGGATTCTAAGTTGGAGTAATATATTAAAGAACCACAATAGCAAAAACCAAGCATAGCAATATGGTACACATCAATAGGCTTTCAAAACTTACCTCAGGTGAAACTATTTTGGCAGCAATAGATTCGATCTTCTCAGAGTAATCATTCACTTTAGCTTTAGAGACCCTGGAAGCACAATCCATCAATTAAGATTTAAGAATGAAGATGGCTCATAAAGTAATAAGTACTTCAGAAAAAGGAAAAGAGCATCAACGTGATATGTGGTCTACTGGTCTCCAACACACACACACACACACACACACACACACACACACAGTCCTATGTCATTTAGTAATTTCATAAATGGTTACATCGTTGTGACTCTATGGCAGGCGACAGCTATGAACAGACTATCAACTCACTAATTACCAGATAAACTTCAAGGAAGTGGTCGGATAGATAAACGCGACTTTAATATATTAAAAAATTAAATGAAATTTTAAATCAGAGTACATATTACACAAAAAGGCCAAAATATTTGTTTGCCAAAAGAATAGAGTTATCATCATAAAAGATGCACCTGAAAGACAAAAGTACCCAATTCTAATATTACATAGTATTAATACCGAGTACATGAGTAATTCTATATATAGCATCTGCTCGTACCACTAATCAATAGCATCGCCGAAAAGTCCACTGTATTAAAAAATTAAAAGGGTCTATGAGAAAGAGACCTGATATAATCAACAGTTTATCTTATTTTTAACAAACATAATAAAAATTTCAAAACCATGAATAGATTAAAGTTATTTGTACAGAAAAATTTGAGATAATTAATCGCTGCAGCACCATAATAGCAAAATCAAGTGAAACAATTTCATGATTGATGTATAAATATCACGCGATCATGCCCACAAAGAATTAGGAAAAATGATGCTGACCTGGGCAAGCCTTCCAGAGTCGTCTCTTCAGTTAGTTGTTCCAATAATTCACGAAGAGTAGCAACATACTACACAATTACAGTCCAATTCAAAAGCATCACCAAAAGAAAAGCAAGTCAGTCACGAATAGAATCCAAGTTTTATGCATCAACAAAATATAACAAACAATACAGACACAACTTTCACATCTCAATTAGACCATACGTTGAATAACAATATTACGAAACACAACTAGATATATTAAATCACGAAAACACATGCACATCAGCACGACTTGCATACATGAATTAGTTTTGCCTGATTTTGTTGTTGGGGTGCTGCGGCGATTAACCTTCTCAAATTAATCTCAGTTTTACTGATCCCCATACCAAGATTCTGCAAAACACGGATAAGATTGCATAAGTTACAAACACGACGAGCAGAAAGATTCCATGCCAACGTACATATGGTTCAACAATAATTCCTACCATACTAAGATGATCCTAGAAAGTAGGGAATTCTATCAGCAATTTAAACTTAAGAAATTGGCTTATACTTATATCATCCAACCTTCTAAGTATAGAAAGTATTACTCCCTTGGTCCCTCTTTTTATATCATGAAATAACAGAAGATATATAATTAAACAAGTTTTGTACCAAAACCTACAAAAACACACAATTTGACACTTAGACTCTGAACCCAACTAATGACTGTCCAATTATTATTCTAAAGAACTTTCAAAAAACCGACGAAATTGCTATGAATAGAAATGTAATCCATCAGATATGTTTCAACCCAATTTATGAGTACTAAATTGCTTTTTCTTTTCTTTCTTTTTTTTCAAGTGAAATTTCAGATAAAGAGTATGAAGTATTAAACTATGGTCTGTCAATGTTTTGTGTTTGTGATTGCATTTCGAATAAAAATCAAATTTTTAGTCCAAAACTCTCTTAAGAATTTTGTCRAATATTTAGCAAGCAATGGACTTTTACGACCCACAAACAGATATTAATGCGTAGCAACTAACAAAAATCAATATAGCATTTTAACTTGGATTATCAATGCTCAATTAGAACAAACAGTAGCAATTGGGGCCAAAGGGGATGAATTAGGGCTCGCAATTCAGGGCAAATTAGAGTTTAGGGCAACAAATCGAATTTACTAAGAACAAAGACAGCAGCAGCCAAGGTTCAAGGGGAAAGTCAGGCAAGCAGCAAGGTTCGAAGAGTTGAGAATTCAGGCGAATTCAATTCAACAGTGATGTGCAAATTCAATCGAATCACCTAGTACCTATAATAAAATTGTAATAGTGTCTTATTTAGGATCAAGCATAATCAAATTAAAAAAATAAAAAATAAAAACAGTGGGAATATACTCATAAAAATGAAAGGAAATTTGACCTGATTTTTGTTGAAGGAAACCTGATTTGGGTGAAAAAGGAACGAACTGAGTGGTTAGAATTTGGATAATTGGTGATGTGAATGACGGGAAATTCCAGGTCCATCCCTCAAATAGATTTAGCTAAATCTATTTCTAGGAGTAAGGGCATATTTGTAGAGTAACCCCCCATGTGCAGTTAAAACATATGAACAAAATATTACGAAAATGCCATTGGAGATGTTTTATAAATGCATTTCGCAGATGGACCTGGCAGCTCTCGTGAATGACAATGGAGAGATGAATCAAAGGCARAAGAAGAAAGGTGTAGAAGATGGTGATATCTATTACTATATTTAATAACAGGGTTTTTGCATACATTGATGACACATGGTACTTCCATACTATTTTCATTTAATTATCCATATCTATACAATATAAAAAGGCAATAACCTTCAACTATGCAAATGAATAGTATGGAAAGTGTAGGCAACCCCACAAAATGCCACCTCAAACGAACCCTCCCATTTACCCACTCCCAGCAACCAGTCCAAAGGCCCACTCCATTTGCTACTCTCAGAAGCCTACTTCCAGAAGCCCTGAACATATTGTACTTGTGATGTTACCAATCTTTGAGTTGTTTGTTTTCAGCCTTCAAATTCTCAACCCTTCGTTTCTCATCAGGGTTTTCCTCTCGATCTCAGATCATTTATCCCTTCAAACGATCAACCTTAAGGTACTTCTAGTCAGTTTTTGCTTAAATTGTTCGTTGTTTATTTCTAATTGGTTATGAGCTTATTGGTCTTTGTTTTAATATAATTGGGAATTTTAGTTATTTAGGGTTTGAAATTTCACATTTGATTGTTTGTAAATAAAAATATTTCATTTTTTGGTGGATTATGACATGATGAACTGTACTGAGATTAGAGTGTAATTGTTTTTTTTCATCGTTATTTGCTTGACTTTTCTATTTCCCATGATTGTTAGATAGTTAATGCGTGTTTGCTTATTATGTGAATGGGTTCTTTCCTGGGTAGTTAGTAAAAACGAACACCAAGTGTTTGTTGAAATGCTTGATAAGTATTTGTGTCAAAATGTTGCATTTTATTTGGACGTTACAGCCAATTTATTGGTATTTTTAAGGGGTGAAAAATGATGATTTTCAATGAATTTCCTTTTATTTGAGGCTTTATTTATTGTCCTTAAGTAAGCCATGAACATTGGATGAGGTGGATGACGAAGACTTCAGATTCTCTAGGAAATGTGATTTTACCAATTTAATTCGTGGCATTTTATTTGGATCACTCTAATTTACCAATTTTTGTTGGAGCTATATATGATAAAATGAGTAGTAGATGCATTATTAATTATTTAATTGTGATTATACTGATCAAAGATTAAGCTAAGTTCGAATGTTCAGGAGTGAATTGGAAATAGTGAATTGGAATTGCCCCTTTGGATTGTTTAAACTTATGGATTGTTGTTTGTGAGTGATCAAATTCCAAGTTGAACAGCATATCTAATGTAAGTGTGTGGCAAGATTTCAGAGAGCGAGAAGAAAAGGGGGGAAGAATTCARTGCCATCATTGGTGAATTGAGACATTATTATGAAGCTTTACTGGATAGATTTTCGAAAGAAGAGTCAGATAAACTGGTATGTACTGATTAAGTGATTAACTAAGCTTACTTTAAGTAACAGGCTCAATATCTACTTCTGTTCATGATGTTTCTGTTGCCCCTTTATGTGTAATTTTTTAGGTGGTGTCAGTCAATGAAATGTGCCAGCACTTGCATGAGTACAATACAGGCTTACAACAGTATAATAGAAGGCTGCAAACAGATCTTACACAACCAATGTAGCAGTTCAAAGGGCAGAGAGGGAGAAAACAACAATTGTAGAGAACATGGGGTACCTGAAGGGGTCACTATTCCTCCTTGCAAGAGCAGTTAACATCTTCTGGGTGAGCCGATTGCTTGCTATTTTCCAAAGTTTCATCTGTTATTGAGATATTAGAAGTCAATTTGTTGATGGGATGTTTTCTGTCCACTTTGTAGTTAATGTAGTGTGTTTGTTTTGATGTAATCCAACCTAAGATAACTTCAATACTAGAGGTTATTTAGGAAGCCTCTTAATAATAGAGTGTGCATATGCTGTCACCAATTTCACTTTATGGTAGATGACAGTTGACATTCAATTCACATTGTTATTGGAGACAAATTTACTACAAAAAAAACTTTATGGACAATTGTGAATWTTGCACAGGAAAATACCTTTTTAATTGTGCAGTCAAGGGAGTATGTTTCTCATTGGCCCAAGGCTAATGACTTGACTATATTTTCTAAGTRGATGTTTGCCTCTAATATTTTAATTTTTTTAAAACGAGACTCTATACTAGATTGTCATGATTGTTACCCAATTACATTGCAGTCTTGCATTATTTTTTTGAAGATGGATTTTTGTTGTGGTTGATAGATTATTGTCATGATTGTTACCCAATTACATTGAAGTCTTAGCATGACCTGCTCACTTGTTTGTAAATGAATTGCCTACCATTGTTGTACTTTARTATCACTGAATTTGGCGCATATGAAAACTCAAATTTCTGTAGTTTTGCTCAACATGTAGCTGCTTTGTTCTAAGGTTCACCGATCATCTTTCTTTTATTGGATAGGCCCTGACAGTAAATTTCATTTTTATAACTTATTTTGATGAGTTTTCAGTTCCATTGCCTATCAATTGAGCATTGGTAAAATCAAGTCTAAGGCCTTTGATTTGGAAGTTCATCAGATTGCTCGTTGCGTCTGGAAAGATTACTATGCCAAAGTAAATACTCATCCTCATCAGGTTGCTTATAGCATCTGTTGATATTTTTATATGTACACTTGATTCCTTTTGTTGTGTGCTGAATTTTCGGGTCTAATGCGTAGTGGGTTTTTACTCAATCTTTATGTGCCCTGTTATGATTTTAGTGTTTTGTATATATGATTACATTTTTGCTGCTCATTGAATAAATTGGAGTTGTATAAATGGCCTCTATAATCCAAGATGAATGTTTCAGTTTTTATCTGATTCATGGGGGGCCAATAGTATGGGTAGGTCATGCTAATATTGATGTGCAATTATTGTGTACCTAAATATGCAGATTTTTCTTTATAAGTTTCCACAAATTTGATGGGACTGAAATTTCTGAAGAGAAACACATGTAAAGGAATGGGACTTCTATATAGGTTTTCAGTTATTTCATCACCATTATTGTTGTTATAATTGTCTACCAAATGGGCCATGAAATATATGACATGAATAAATGTTGAGTGAATTGTTAGTTTTTTTAGTTAATTTTGTTTGTAATTTAGAAGTAATTTCCTGAAGATCTTTCCATTTTCATGGTTTCTATACTCAGTTGTTTAAATTTATTGTTATCCGGTTGTATAATTATAATAATTGCATGCTTGTTGAAATCATGTTGGATGCAAGTTGTAAAATTATGTGAAGACCTTGAAACTACAAGAAGTGACGAGGAGAGGAAAGTAGTGAGTAGACCAATAYTGTTTAGATTTATTACAAAAAACTATGTTATCATGTGGAGCACACTTTTGATGAGCATGCTTGTTATTTATTAATACTAAAATAGTTGTTGTATTTCGAGTGAGGCTCAAGGCTCCAATGAGGGATTTACTGGACCGAGGGATTTACTGGACCAATGGAGCAGTAGCATCGAGACTCGATGCCCTTGGAGTCCATGTTTCTCCTGGTTGAAAGCATTTTTGATATTTCCTTCATAAGATTGCACATGAATTCGACTTTACAAGAGAGGCTTAAGCAATGGATAGGATCGGGCATTTCCTGTATGAATATAACAAGAGTCCTGTCTTGTTACCACTGAGTTATGAATTCCATTATGTCCTTTTTTTAATTCTTGTAATCTCAACAACTTCACATGCAGAATTTATTGGCCAAATTGAATAAGGTTTAATGAAATACTGGCCCGATGTAAAAACWATTGCAAATGAAGGGATGCGATTATGCAATCAAGTATGCCATATGCAGATCATATCAAACTTATATTTAGTTTACGAGGAAACGCCTTAYCGTCACACTTTCATTTAACAAACCGTCCGAGGCACCGCACATTTCAACGGCTAGGTTTTTTTTAAAATACCATTTATTCGATGAACAGATGCGATATGCTAATATGGGAATAGGTTTGATTTGAATGTGTGTTATGCTTTGTTGTAGTTTAATTATTATATTTCATTGTTGGTCTTCAAATTCAGCCCCAATATCACCTAAAACCAAACAACAATATAGAACCTCCCAAACAATAGAGAAATTGAAACAAAACTCATAATAAATCCAACAAAATTCAGACAAAACTCCAGCAAAATAATTCAAACAAAAAAACTGGAAAATTGGAACAAAATTATAAAATGGGGGAAGAAGAGGATAGAGAAGAAGAATACCTAAAAAAAGCGAAACCTTAAGAATGATATCAAGATCGAGCAACCACACAACAGTGACAATGCAACAATAGCAGCAGCAGCTCAACACCAAAGAGATCAAATACCAGAGACGCCGTCCGTCGAGTGAGTGGGGGCCACGCCGATCAGAAGAGGAGAGGAGAGAGAAAGGAGTTTGGATTGTGAATTGTGATTTTTTTGGTTTATATTAGAGTATTAGACTATTACATTAGTTTATGTAATTCCGCTGCCCAAAAGGTAACATATAAAAAAATACTTCATCCGTTTCTTAAAAAAACACATTAGTTTCTAAAAAAGAAATTTTCATAAAAAAAACGCATCATTTTACTTTCTTTAGGATGGAACCACAATTAAAATACTAATTTTTCTCTCTTTTATGTGAGTACCACAATTAAAATACTTATTTTTTTTTACCACTACTTTATTAAAATATTCATTAATATACCTACTTTATTCCTTTTTATTTCTTTTTTGGTCCCCACCTACACACCACATCACACTCCCTAAWTTTGCCTCAAAAACCGTAAAACACAAAGTGATGCGTTCTTTGCGAAACGGAGGAAGTAAAAAAAAATGTGTAGTATTATTAAATTAAACGGGTTGGAAATTTCACCCAAACCCGTTAAAAAAGGGGTCGGGTTTGTGTCGCGTTTTAGCACCTCTGCTACCAACCAATCTAAGAGCATGCCCCATCAATGACTAAAAATGTCATAAAATTGAAGACCCAACAAATCATAAGGGTATATCAATGAAAATCTTGGTGATTGGAAAAATCAATGAATGATTTATCACTTAACTCGTCAAAGAATGAAGAGTTGGGTGATTGACTGAAAGTCGTGGGCCCCGTTCAAATTTGGTTCAATTTCCTTTTTTTCGCTTCATTTTGCACAAAATGACGCGTTTTCAACTTTGATTTGGCAAAAAAAAAAAAAAAAAGCTCGGCTGACATTCGCAGATCCACGCGGCTTTTGCTGGGTTAATTAACTCAATGAGTATAAATCGTATTCAGCATATTTCATTATTATAAAAAAATTAAAAAAAACAAATTTCATAACTTTTCAAGATCTATAAATAGACACCCATATTGCTATATTTTTCTTCACAATCAAATTCATTCTTCTCAAAACATTAGTTTTGTTCTCAAAAAATTCTTAAAAATTGTTTTAATTCCATAAAAAATTACCATAAAATCTGAAAAAATTCTCCAAAAACACTTAAATATCCTTTAAATATTTTGGAGTTTGAGAAAATCAATTTCACTAATTTTAACCTTTGAAATTCATTTTTTGTTAGTTACAAATCACAAACAAAATAATGAATAATTTTCCTTTCAACCCTTCAAATTCTCAAAATTTTCCAACTTTCAACTAATTTCAAGAATACCAAGCATACATGCAGTGGATGCAAAATAACCACTTCCATACACCGTTAATCTTTCTGGTGATACGCCAAACACCCAACAATTCTCTACCCCAAATGTTTGTTATTTTCATATGAAGCATAACATGTTACAAACTCTCTTGAGTAATAAGTCACCCCCATTAACACCAAAAGAAGAAAAGATGAAGACAAGTWACCGGTGGAGTTGTATGGAGATTTTTTAGATTAATTATAGGTATTTTCAAATAGGTTGATCACGGTGTTTAGCGTAGTTGTTAGATTTTGCCTATAGGTTTTTACCTTTCACTTGAAAGGATTTTTCCTATTCCAGACTTATTTAATTTAGTGGAAGTCTAATTATTTAGGGTAATATGTTGTTCAATTGAGTGATGTTCATGTTCAAGTAAATGACGTATGAGGCTCTTATCGTATGTAGATGTTATCATCAATATAAATTAGGTCCATTTGTCTTTTATAGTTGTTGTCTTTTCCTACATGCAAGTGTTGTCATTTTCAAAGAAATTAACAATGTATTTGAAGTCATCCATGCATGTTTTGTCCTTATGATATTTTGATATTGCATGCATTATTGTCTTTCACTGTTTGAAAGGACGACTAGACATGCCAACAAACTCTAACTTCACTTCGCATGCCATGTGATTATCTGATCTATCACAGTTTGAAAATACTTCACCTACCATTACTTTAATCAACACTGAACCATGCAACAGCTTTAATCATATGACATGACTACACAAGCACGCACGTTGAGCCATCTTAACTTTCAAAATTCATTATAAAGCAACAAGGATAAGAAATGCTACATCACAAAAACAACAACCATAGACCATTCAATAACCCACATCAAAGAAAAATGGCATTCACACGCACCTCATCGTCCTCTTCATCTAGCTCAGRTGAATTAGGTGATGAAATCATGGATGAAATAATTAATTATTACTTCACAAATCAACAAACACCAACTCAACCTCGCCGACGTAAACAAGTATAAAAAGAAATCATGAGGAAGGTCATTTACGTTTGTACAACGACTACTTCGCTCCAAACCCCACTTATCCACCCAACATTTTCAGAAGGAGATTCCGCATGAGGAAGGAGTTTGTTGTTCGTCCGTATCATGAATGCGGTAAGCACATCTGATCAATGCTTCCAACAGAGACCCAACGCGACAGGTAGATTAGGGTTATCAACATTGCAGAAATGCAGTGCGGCGATTAGAATGCTTGCATATGGTGTTGCAGCTGATTGCACAGATGAATGCTTGCATATAAGTAAATAAACTACACAACTATGCTCTAAGAAATTTACAAAAGGGGTTATCAATAATTTTGGGGCTAAGTATTTGACAAGGCCTAATGTACAAGACCTACAACGTTTCTACACATTAACAAAGAACGTGGGTTTCATGATTGGTAGCATAGATTGCATGCATTGGGAATAGAAGAATTGCCCTGCTGCGTGGAAAGCCCAATAGCAAGGTCGACAATAGGTATATCAGAAAGGGTAGTTTTAGACTATTTGTCTTAGAAAAGGTGGTTTGTGACAAAATATCGCTTATAAAAGGTGGTTAATGACAAAAAACCCCAAAAATAATTTTTAAATTTTTTACCTTTTTTTTTACTCTAACGTAAATGAATTACTTATTTTTAAATTCAACCTTCATTACTTCACCCCATCTATTTACTCAAAATTACTTTTTCCAAAAACATTTCATTCACACATCTACTCTTTTAGGTAACTTACTCAAGTATTTTATCCAACTTACTTATTTTATGTAATTCAATCAACTCTTAAACAACAACCTAATGTTATTTTAAATGGGTGATGTTGTAGCAAGTTTCCGCTTGGCACGCTACAAGATTTCCTCTGCTTCAGGGTTGAGAGATGGGTGGAGGCTTCCCTTCAATGCTACTTCGAGAGAGCTGATCTTGGCTTGGAACCTTGAGATGGCTTGGCACTTCAAATTCCTCGCGACGCCTTAGCACCTGCAAGAAGGAGAATAATCCTTTTCGGATTATCTCCCCTCCGATGCCTAAGTAAGTAAAGGAAGGAGGAAAGAATAAATGCAGCTATGTAAGAGAGAAGTTAGAGAGATAGTTCTATACTTGCTTAAGTATGAATTTGTGCTCTCATATATGGAAAAGTGTGTGGAAAGGTGCCTCTCAAGGGGTATTTTAAGGCTTTGCCTTACCTCTTGGGGGCTGATGTGTGACACTTGTCACCATCCTATGCGTCGTTTTACCTGTTTGCTTACTTAAGCTGTTTCTTTTAACGGTTTTGATCGGTTTTTGGTTGATGTTACAGATCAACTTCTCGAGTTTCTGACACGTGTCACGAAGTTCTAGCAAGATCGGATTTCTTTGATCACAAAAACACGACACGTGGCTTTACGTGCCACTTCATTTGCCCATCAAAGCTCCCAATACGTTGTATTGGAGGGTTGATTGAAATTTGTATGTTAAATTGGATACGAGAGCTTTCTCCATTCTTGTGTCTATTCCTTTCAATGAGGGTTTCTCGATTTTCGTGCCTTGCACCGAGTAAACTCCATTCTCGATTTTCGTGCACTGCCGTTTGACAAGTAAGCTGATAGTTTTCAGTCCTCGAAAGTTGTGCCAGGATTGGATGGTTTCCCATTTCTTGGGATTTGAGCCACAGTCTGGGTACATTCCATTTCTCAATGTTTTGTGCCATATTCTGACACCTTGGACTGTGGAATCCAGACAAAAAGCTTCATCTTGGGGTCTGGATTGAATCCTCAGTCAAACCCACCAAAATCTTCGAATTGGGCTTTGAAACAGGCCATAACGTTGGGCTTTTCAACTTTCCGCTCATTTTATGGATTTCAAATTTGAATCCAAGCCTACCTAACCCTAATCCTTTCTATAAATTGGGGGTAGGGAGAGAGAGCACAAGGTTGGTGAAGAAGTTATTTCTTGAATTTACTCTCCTCTCTCTAGAATCCTTTAGTTTTCTCTCTCTTCTTCGGTTCAAGTTGAAGCTTCTCGGTTCGCAGTTGAGGTCGCTGATCTAAAGCTTCAGATTCCTTCTTCGACTTTGTTTTCTTCGACATTACCCTTCGGCCTGACTCAAGGTATAGTTTTTCCTTCGAAGTTTTGATTTTTCTCATCTTTTTTACAAAAGTAAAAAATGGCATCATCTTCATCATCGAGCCCTAATAAGTCGGATGTTGGGGGCTTCGGGGAGCCCAGGCCACATCTCCAGGATCTGTTGAGACCCAGGGTCTTCGATTCCCCAATATCGACCATGCGAACCTTCTCTGAATATATATCATCATCTTCTCTCCTTGTGCAGGATTTTAATATGCAAAGGGTGAAACAGCCGCTTGGATTCCAGGCATTAGTAGTAGAAAAAATAGATCTGGCGAAGGACCTTCTACTTCGCTATAGTGATGATGACAACTGATGAACATTATACTTGAAGTTTAAAAACCTTGAGTTTCGCAGAGGACGTTTTTATTGAGGGTAATCTTCAAACAACTGTCCCAGTTTCCTGTCGAAGACTCGCAGTTACTCCTCCTGATCCTTTAAGGCGTGAAGGTTGGATTGCTGAATTAACGCAACTAGAGAAGGCGGCTTTAGCACATGCTAGGGATTCGAGGACAAGGTCTACGAATTATAAATTCCAAAAAAGGGGGACGCATCGTGGATGCACTGCAGGCACCTCGCATCTACAAGATGTGGTGGACCTTGGATTGAGGGTGCCTGTTAGAGATTTTTTCACCATCTCCTTGCTGCTATGGGATAGGCTTATCGCATTGAAGCCAACTCTGGGTTCACTTTTTTGGGGGTTCTTCCCCACTTGCAAGCGGGGATATCCCCAATCCTTTCGCGTCTTGTGCGAGATGCACACCTTGAGCAAGAAACAACAATGCTTTATGCTGGTACCAGTTGGCAATCGCGAAGGCTACATGACACCTTCGACAAGCCAATAAGATTTAACAATCTGGAACGCTTTCTTCTAACCTTCGCTCCGCGAGGAGACGAGAGCAAGTATTGGTTGCTTGCACAAGACTCCCAATTTGTAAAGACTCACGATTGAGACCCTTACTGATAACGAGTTAGAAGGCAGTTTAAAGACTTCCACCTCAAAGCCTGTGGTCCTGTGATGGAACAACCAAGGATCACCTCCCAATACTGGCTTACCTTTTTACGAGTTCTTCGTCAACAGGACTTCTTTGGCCTTCTATTATGGATGGCACTAGGAGGACAGAGGTGCTCGCATTTCTTTAGTTCAACTTCCAATGTATTCGCTATTACTAACCCTTTTGTTTGTTGCTTCGCAGAACCTGCTTACCAAACGACTGCTACATACAGAAAGCAAGTAGGACAAAAGATCACGCCTTGCTGGCGGAGCTAGTATCAGCCTCAAGAAAAGAACAGGACCTGCTGTAGTCCTTAACACTTAGTCAATTCTTCATACTTTCAATAGGGGAACTTCGAAACGTTCACTCCCAGTGTTTACTGGTTTTACATTCGCAGTTCCCTTCGATAACTTGTCCTGGACTTTCTGGTGGAGGAACCTGCGAACGTAACTTCATGTAGGGTACTGATTGGCTTCGCAAAACTATCCTTTCAACTATTTCAATTGAGGTAGTTGCAACTACACTTCAGTACCATATTAAAACTGTTCGATGGCATATTTTTTCTGCACAAGAAGTCACGTTCGCCATTGTTAGGGAGTTTCGCAAGGTTCTGTAGCATGACTTAGTGTCGTTCGCATTCTTGACAATAGTGGCGAATGAAAAATTGTAGATCACATGAGTGTACTTTCGCAAGTTCTCAGTTGTTGTGGGGTATCTGCGAATGATACACTTCAGTGTTTCTCTCCAGAGACCCAATCGCACCTTTTTGTGTTTTGCGATGAAAATGGCAAGGATCACACTGAGTGGTACGTTGCCAAGTTCCTCGTTTGTTGGGATTGGAAAGTTCTCTTCGTGTTTGATTGACTTTCTTTTCTTCGTAATTTCTTACCCTCTGGATGTTTGGCGAAGGGAAAGCCGTGGGTACACTGGGTTCGTCGCACAACTCCCTTGTCTTTTAAGGAGGTTTGCTGAGCGTGTCCCTCAGTGGTCTATTGTTTTCCTTCGCGATCTTCCAGATCCTTTCTTTTGGTGCGAAAAGTGAAGACTGTATTGCCATGATTCTCTTCGCACCATTTCTCTTTGTCCGAACCTGTTGCGAAGGTCTATCTCCTTTTTGGTGTTTAATGATCTAACATTATGAATTTCTTGTTTTTTAGGATCTTCCCTACAAGCCTTCGACAACTTCGAACGGTGATTCTGAAGATTCAGCAGCCGAGCACGGCGGTCGCGAAGAAAACCTACCCCCTCGACTGACGATCCCTGTAGGACTGGCCGCGGCCCTCGTGATATAGCGGCGGGCTGCTTGTATACCAAAGGTGTTCTTTGCAGTGCTGGTTGAGCCCGACCGCACGTGAGTGCGTTGGGTAGTTGTTGTCGATAAGGAAGAGTCGCCACCGTGACCTATTAGGTTATTCACACGGATGCCCGAACGTTGTGCTGCCCAGTTAATGACCCCACGTTCTGATCAGTAACCATTCTGTTCCAGGGACATGGACGAACTCCAGATCTGTAAACTCACAATTCTCTCCGCATTGTGCATGCGGCGCCTCTACTCCGGTCTATCATGCACTTCCATTCATACGATTTATGAAGCAATAATTACAATTTAGGCACCTTAGAAGTCGTACTAACCCTAAAGGATTACTACGGAAGTGTGGTTTCCATTATGCACAAATAGACGTACCTAGAACCTAAAATTGTGACCACTTGCATGTTATATCAAATTAACGTGCCGTAACAAACAGGTTGTCCATATATTAACTCTGATTTATAAAGAGTGTCACATAATTCCGCCAGGTTTTATGCAAAGATATATACAATGATGTACAACCTGATGACAATGCGATAGTATTATGACTTAAAACACTATGATACAAACCATATCTTCCCCTGACATCTTTGAAACAAACAAAATAGTTCATAATAAACAAAACGACGAAATAATCTTCCGCCTTGGATCGCGCTGAAATTTGCAGCAACAACCAATATTAGTTCATAAATTAAAAAAACTGGGCAATGAACCTCCGCCTTGGGACGCATATACCAAGGATATGAAATCGTTCAGTATTGACAATTGATAATATAATGACAACTGAACTAATAAAAAAGAACCGACAACACTGCAACCAACTTGCAAACGTTAATGGACAATCCTTACAATTTACATGGACCATAACTTTGCGAATAGTGATTTCTACATTTTTAATTTTAATTGTTCGATAACTTGTGAATATTATTAATTAGTTAGTACGAGTATGTTATGGCGAGAATCTCAGAAATAAACTGTTATGCTTGTTGAATTGAACAGAATCGATGCTATATGAATCAAGATACGAATGTATTTAGGTAGTTTTGAGAGAGTGTATCGAGAGTATGAGAGAAAGAATACGCCAAGTTTAGAGCGGGGAGAACAGAGTAGACGTGTGTTCGGAATGAGCAAGGGCAGGCATGTATATATAGGCACAGGGGAAAATAGGAAAAACCCTGCGATATACCGCTAGGAAGCGCGTATATACGCAGTCCTGTATGTAATATACTTCTCGGTATTTTTATTTCCTCCGATTCTCAATTTCCATAATACTGCTGTTCTGCCTGTGCATGCCTGATCGATGTACCTAGACACCTGCTCTCCAAGCAAGGAGTTTCTTGTGTCTAGAAGGTTCTACATAATTTCCGGACTTTGGTATTGTTGTATTTTTTTTTTGTACTTTTTGCGTATAACTAACTGAAAATCATAGAAAAATGTATAAAGAGAAATAATAAATATTAACAAAATACTGGTGAGCTCCAAGAAGAACTTGTGAAGAGTGTGATGTTAGCGACATAGATACTACCTAATGAGATTCCACCAAGTAAAATCATTAATTATTAAAAATCCTAAAAATATACAAATGCAAACCTAAAAAGAACAATATTACATACTAAATAAAGAAAATGTTTTGCCCCTGTTTATGTCATGTCTTTGCTCATTATGTTGCGAGTCCTGACGCCCACGTATTCTTCAACTTTTCGCTGAGTTCAAAGCATCCTTTCTAAGTCGAAACACAATCGCGAGACGCAAGGAGTTTCCCATCCACTGACTTACCTCCTTCTGGCAGACACTTGTGGTGAGACACAAATGCCTTATGGCTCGTCTTACTAGCAGCTTACTATAGCTCAGTATAGCTAAGCATTCTGATCGGACTGCTCAGTCGTTAATTCTGACCATGTACCTCGCCTACGTCGATTGGGCGCCTGTGACTTGCGAGTGAATCGTAGCGATAGTCATAAGTATCGATTTGAGAACACTCACGTTATCGGCGACCTGAGTTACACCTTTTCGGAGTAACCCTGCAAACAAAGGTAGTGTTACATGTTATCCGGCTGTGCCCATTGCCGGATTTGTGATGCCTGCCCTGGAGTGCTCTGGACGTCGCTTACGTCCAACGCTACCTATGCCTTTCCGTCAGGACGAAATTCATGATGCAACTTGTCGAAAATCTGATTCTTCCAGTAGGCTTCCTACGGCTGCCTTGGTACTTATCTTCGATGGAAGAATAAGAGTGATGAAATCTTCTGAAGCGCCTCGTTCCTCAGGTAAGCAGCTTTCCCTACGCTCTGAGCCTTGACTTTCGGGAAGGAGTGATGTAATGCCTTTCCTACGCTGACCTCTGGCTTTTCGGGAAGACAGTAAATGTACTGTTCCGTCTGGAGCGCCTCGGTCCTACGGAAAGTTTCCCCTACGCGTGACGCTTGGCGTTTTCGAGGGAGAGTTGGACTGTATATGCCTTCCCTAGGCTGACCTGGGCTTTTCGGGAAGAAGTAATGTACTCCTGTTCGTTAGAAAGCGCCGTCCTCTTGGAAAGTCTCCCCTACGGCTACCTTGGCTTTTCGGTGAGAGTGTGCATTATATGCCTTCTCTACGGCTGACCTTGGCTTTTCGGAGAAGTAAATGATGTTCCGTTAAAGCGCCTCTGTTCCTTCGGAACGCTTCCCCTACAGGCCCTGACCTTCGCCTTGCGGTCCCTGTCTGTATTGCTTAACGTCAGTTGCTTTTGAGACTTGTTCACTGATAGCCTGTCCTGGTGACCTATGTGACTTTCGAAGCGTTCGATATAGAACGCGTCATGCCGTGAGGAAATGTACATTGTATGCGAAATTTTCGTGCGGGAGAAACCACTTGTCGCAAATACCCTGAAGCGCGCTGACTTCTCCTTGAGCGGGCGCAAAGATTCCAAACCCGAGAGATTCACGTTCAATACTGGAACATATCTACGGGAGAACATCATTGTCCAGAGCCTCCCGAACAGATGGCGTTGATCTGCTGGATCTCGTGGCGGGAGAAGACATAAGACCCGAAAAGCATGTTGTGCTGGATTTCGTGGCCATCGGCGGTAAGGAGAAATATTAGACACCGAAAGCATGCTGTGTTGCTGGATTCTCGCTTTATGCGGTGAGAAATCTAGACCCGAAATGCTTGTGGAATTTCTGGGCCCCCAGATGATTGTGAATGAGAGCTAGCCCCCAAGTTTCTTTGTTGCGCTTTGCATAATGACACTGCTAACGACATTTGTGCTGTACCTTTTGAAAATTTGTTTCAAAAGCGTTAGTTCACGTTGATGTTTCGCTTATGTGTAGTGCATTTTTTCATCTACACAAAATGCCTAGAGACTGTTAGTTCTTTAGTAGCCGTTTGTGTAGGTATATGCTGTATGGGTAGCCTGTCCACACATGCCTTCCATCATGCTAACCCACGACTAACTCTTGTGTGAAGCTCGTGAGATGCATCGTCATCTGGAGCCGGACAGCTGCACGCTTAGCAAACATAGGACACGTTAGGACTACACTAAGCCTTCGTTTATTGGATTAATGTTCTTGGTATGAATGCGACTATTCTATGTCCACTTTCGTATGAGTCATGAATGCCATTGTTTGTATACTATGAGACTCTATGTATGAATGCCATGTATCGTGTTTGCTAATGTATGTTTGTATGTGTTGTGTTTATGCCATGTGACTTCGTATCGCGCATTGGAGTACCGAACTTCGCCTCCCTGAAAAAAACAAATAAATGAACCTCTACGACTGCGTCTTGTCCAGTGAAAGCACATGCATTAGCCGGATACACGAATCAATCACTCTGTCCCCCTCGACCTTGTCCAATCGCTGAGATAGTACGCAAAATTTACCGGAGCCAAATAGTTGCAGTTGAACACCATTCGAGTTGCAGTTTGAGCGTATAGTAGAGTAGAGAAGCCGTATATACGCTTACTTCTCCTGCGTCATATACGCCACGCTAGCAGTCGTATTGCGCTGCCACCCCGTGACTTCCAAAATTTTAGGGAAGTTCTCTTGGTACTCGCAAGGCTGCGTTATACTACGCATCTGAGCGTTCTACCTCTGTTGTCTGCTATGATAGACTCACATTTTTCGTGTATATACGCCAAGATTTAGGGCATTCTCGACTTCTATGCATTCATTATAATGCAGCGGGTTATTGGGCTTATACCATCTCGAAAACCGATATCTGTGCTTAAAACACTTGATTTTCTGCAAAGTCTCTCTTAGGCATGGGCTTCGGCTAACGTTAGAGTCGTCGTCATAGATCTAATAGATACTGTCGTTTCCCACACGATCAAAGGCGACATTCGTGACCACATTCGCGTATTTTCAGTTGATTTATCCAGTAGTGAGAATTGATATTTGCCTTTTTTTTACTATGCTGCCTACAAACATTTTGACATCGCTGCGTATCAAGTCCTTTGCTTTAACACATATGCCGAATTACAACCATTCCGTGAAGTAAATCTAATGCCATTTATGGTGGCCTAAATACACCTCTGCGCCCGACGTTCGGAGTTCTTGTATATCAATTTTTTTGACGAAAATTTCATGGGACGGTTGAAAATCGCAACTTTCCTGACATTGTTTTTGCCACGAGGCTCGATTCTTGGAGATTAATTGACCACTTATAGAAAATCGTGTAGACATAGTGATGCGGCATAGGAGAAGAGCCTTATTTGATTTGCCTATTCTTTGACATTATCTCATCCCTCAAAAGGTCGAAGAATGGCCTTCGCTCCGTTCATCTTCGTTGTTGAACAATGCGAGGCTGGTCGTCACCCTCTTACTTGCTGTTGCGGGGGGAGGAGTTTGCTTCATTGTGACACTTGGAAAGAATCCTTACAATGCTCCTTGACCTTGTGTTCCCTCATTATTTTCAGTCTAATGACATTCTTTAATCTTTTAATTAAGTAGTAATTCCCTGTATTTCTAGTTCACGTAAATATTTTACTTCTTGACAGATATGGTGATGGAAGCTTATCTTTGCATTCAAGCACTCTGAGAACATGAGAATCGTTATAACAACTAAAAGCTACTGTACTCGAAAGGTGCGTACTCTGTCATGTTCTTGAAACAGTTGGGTACATACTTTGCGAGTGGACGAGCTGTGTTCAGTGGTTGTTCCTGCGGTGCGTATTCAGAGCAATGATGCACGGAATGCGAGGAGGCTGACTATTAGCGGTCTGCGGGCGCTTGACCCTTCCTATTTCCCCTGTCCCGTCCTTAATCGTCAGGTCAGAGCATCCAGTCCGTACCCTCGCAAGAAACAAGCCATCAGTCCATACAGGGCTCATCTCAATTGTTAAGCGTTCCTGAAGACGGCTGGGGGGAGCAATTTGGCGTTGCGTCGTCCTTAAGCCGTGGAGGGTATCTGATCTGATGAGCGTGACGCGAGACCACTTCGCGTTGTTCTACAAGATGTGCCGATGACTCCGACAAATGCGACGCTCGGTGCCTGACCAGGCGCCGTGCGGTAGGGAACGAATTTAAGAAGAAACTCCGACTCTTGGATTGACGAACTCCTTTGTTCCTAACCCCCTAAGCGTTCCGAAAACACTTCCCTGCTTCAGCTCCATCAAGGACAGAGACTTTGGTCTCGACCGCTACACCTTGTTGGAGATCGGGCACTAGGCCCGCTGAATGAGGACGAATTCAATGGACATCCAAGACCCATACTCACAGAAAGACTATCCCAAGAAAGGAGAGTTGAGGAAAGGATTATGATTAAGGTAAAGTTGAGTCCCATAGCTATAAGTGCGGATAAAGGATAGCAAGTGATGATGGCAACATAGCTTAAAGCAGGCAAGTGAGCGATAGCCATTAACTGAGAGAAATTACCTTATTTCTTAGCTTTATTCTTCACGGCCTTGGCGTACCATATTTATTATTTTTAGACTTTATGTGATATGAACTCAATAAAAGTTTTATAAAAAACACGCTTTTTGCTTTACATTATTTACAATTATTTGTTGTTTTTTCTGTCTTTTGAATTCACCTATGTAGCAAAGGAAATAGGAGCGGAGTTGATTAAATGGAACGGCCCATCTTCAAAGAAGTTGCATACGTATCCAAATGAGACATCAGGCCTGTCTCGGTTATTCACTATGGTTGGAGGTGTGAAGGGTAGGTTCAGGCTTTTGTGGAGTTAAATGTAAATAATTTTTAATAATGGTGTCCCATAGTATGCAAGCTTCTCAAACTCCTCGTTTACGACCAAGATTTCTAGTACACAACCTCCACGCGCCATCTCAGATACAGATGCTCTTGACATACGTGTAAGGGCGTGCCCAATTGAGATCGGAACTTGGGCACGAGGGTCTAAAACATCTGTTTCCTCAATCGCTCTTAACACCAAGTCACCTCGCTTGCTGTTAAGTAGCTTACACTATCTCTCTGGAAATGCCTCGTGCATCCTTGTTATATAGATTTGCACATTTTTAAGGCGGCGGGCGCCTGTCCCTCACAAAGTGTGAGTTCATCAATCTAGCCGGGCCTCACTCGGCTTCGGGGACTTGCTTCTCGAGCGCAATGCGTGCAGCGTGAGAACTCCAAGTTCAAGTTGTTGAGACTGCTTCTGTTCCAGTAAACCAGTGCAGTAAGGACGCGTGTATCCCGTGGACGGTCCGCGTTTGAGAGTTGATATCTCCACTAAGAGCAAATGGAGCTTGTAGCCCAGATCCTGTATAAGTTTCAGCTCCTTTTGGCGATGACCGTCTTACATTTTTGTTTATACTGCTTTCTACAAACTCCGTTGGTTTGGGGCGCGGGGCCGATACGGGGAAGGACCGATGGTGTTGAATTTGTAACTTGGCGATTAAATCAGCGCACTCTTTTTGAAATATGTTCCGTTGTCGCTAATGATTCATGTGGAACCTTCCAAAGCGACAAACAATATTTGGTCTCAATGAATTCCACATTTTAGCTTGAAGGGTCGCATAGGAGGCTGCCCCACCCATTTGGGTGAAAAGTCGCTGGCGACTAAGATGAATTACATGCCCACTGCCGGAGGGGTAATCTTTCCAATTATGTCGATGGCCCCATGTGGAAATGGCCAAGGGGAATGAAGGTATATAGAAGGGATGGAGGTACATGCTGGGCAGGTTGGCATTCTTTTGGCACTGTCACACCTCTTGATAGTCGTGACAGTCCTTTTCCATGGTTATCCAATAATAAACAAGGTGAGTTTTCTCGCAACATTTTGCCGCTCATATGCGTTGCTGGCACACACCGCATGCACGTTATCCATGATTGCTTTTGCTTCGTCTGAGTAAGCAAGTAGTGAAGACCGTGGTAACCCTTCTTGTGCATCCCCTTCGTGTAGCACATAGTTGGAATGCCAATCGCCTTTATGGGCTGTTTGTGGCTTTCTTCGAGGCCTGGGGAGGGTATTCACCGCTTTGTAAGAAACTTTAAGATGTGTGAATACCAGGCTCATTTCCTTCACTTGACTGAATGGCTTGCTCTTCATCCTCTAAGGCATTTGACATGAGCTGGGGCTGCCGCCATTTCGTGACCTAGTGGCAAGGGTTAATGAGTTGGCGGATCCCTAATCATCGGGCTAGTTTGAGCCAGGCGTCTGCAATGGTTTGTCGTCTCGGCGGAGGTAGGTATACTTATTCTTTGAAATGTCGAGCAATTGTCTCTAAGATGTGCTTGATGGGCCACTCTCACTTTTGACTTCCATTTACCAGAGATTTGATTGATGATCAAGGAGAGTCCGTATAACCCTCAAGCTTCTCAACTCCGAGCGCATGGCTGCTTCTAACTCAATTATGCAGGTCTTCATATCCTGCAGCGTTGTTTGTGACAGTTGAAGTCTAGTTTTACGGAAAACGGCGTGTGCTCTTCTTTCTGGCGATACCAGAAGTATGCCCACACCGTATCCTTTTTTGGTTTGAAGATCATCAAAGTATAAACAACAAGCCCTCGTCTTCATCATCAATAGATCTTCGTCGGGGAATTCAAAGTCTTTTGGCTCCTTTCCGGCGAATTGGCTGAAAATTCAGGACAGATTGCTCCCTTGATGGCCTTATTGGGAATACATATTTGAGATCAAATTCGGTAAAGCAAACACCCATCTTGATAGGCGCCCATCATAGCAGGTTTTTTCCAGGAGATACTTCACGGATCAGCTTTGGAGACAATGGTGGAATGTGTGGGAAGAAGATAGTGCCAAGCAACTTTTTGGTTGCCAAACCAAGCGAGGAACTTTCTGTATGGGAATACTCTCGTCTCATATTGGAGAAACTTTTGATCAAGTATTATTGGCTTTTGGTTCCCCGTATGGCTTCTTTGAGCAAGCATTAGCTCGCCTATTGAGTGAACAGTAAGGTAGAAGCCGTAGGGTAAGTCCGGGGATGGTGGTAAGAGAACTGGAGGGGTTGGAAAGAGGTATCTCTTAATCACCTTATCAAAAGCCTGTTGACATTCATGTCCCAGTCTTTGGTTCATACCTTTAAGCTTGCGAAAGATGGGTTCACACCAATAGTGAGTTGGGAGATGGACCTGCTGATGTATTAAGACGTCCAAAAATTTCCTCGGATCTCCTTTTTCGTTTGAAGGTGGTTTTCAGGGACATTAATGGCTTGATTTTTGAAGGGTTCGATTTGCGATGCCCCGGCTGCTAATGACACATTGTAGGGCTTACGCCCGCCTTAGGGGGCGGACCTCGAAGTATCAGTGTCAGAATGGGTTGAGCCATGGAATGCGATGTGAAATGCGTTGGGGCGTGTGTCGTCGAAATTGAGGGGATCGCCACCCGTGCCTATATAGTTATTCACGGACGCCGAAACATTGGTGCAAACTAGTGGCCCCACGTCCAATCAAGTAACCAGCGTAGGTTCGGGGACATTGGTACGATCAATCTGTTAACCCAATTCGCCCGCATGTAACGCTCGGTACGGTCTCGATTGTGTTCCACATAATCATAACAATTGAAATTCAAGAGCCTATTGAATTGAACTTGAAAAAACACACTAATTAACTAGGTGAGTTGCTATTATGTACAACAAAGACTTCTATAAATGGACAGGCGATCACTGATTGTTTAGTCAAGTAATAAGGTGCTTACGACCGGGTCGTCCATAGATTATTGACTTTAATGTGACAAACGATTAAATTCCGGTCTTTGTTTAAAACCATATATACAAGTGGATTGAAGATATTATAAACGAGACATGAAAACAAAGGTTAATAAGGCATATATATGAATGGGTACGCCTTCTCACTTGTCACAAGCAAACACATAAAATCGTTAGAATAACGAATAAAACTCAGGAATCGTGCCTCGATTGAATTGCTAATGTGACAAGGCAAAGCGTTCGTATTGACAATATAATATGTATAATAATAAATGAAACCAAGAAAAATGGGAAACATAAATATTGAATAAAATCCTACATATTTTACATGAAACGATTAACAAGTGAGTTTCTACATTGCTTTAAATTGAATTAAACTTCTTCAAAATAATGGTTACTCAGGGATAAAAGAGACAAGGAATTGAAAAAGAGTGAAAGAAAAAGGTTTTTTTGGTGAGTATCTCAGAATTATACGTTATTTCGCATTGTTGATACTTCGAAGAGAATCGATGCTTTAATTTGAAATCGAGTGGTTTTTGAGTGTTTGAGAGTGTAATAGATGTGTCCCGTGACTGGTGTCAAGTGTGAGGATTTGAAGCGTATCAAGTGAAGGTTTAAGTCGTGTCCCGGACTGAGCAAGGCAAGAGTGGGTATTTAATAGGCAGCGAGCAATAACGAATCAAAGTAACCTCTGGCGTTTATCGTTGGGTGATGAGCGTATATACGCTCATGGGATGCGTGATATACGCTCATCCCAGCGTATATACGCTTGCTCCTTTTCCCATTGAGTTTTGGCAAAAACGTGGTATGATTTGGAGCGTTATAATACGCAGCCTGAGGAGCCGTATATACGCTCCTAGGTGAGCCGTTATACGCCAGACATTCTGCGTATATAACGCCTACCTGATTTCGTAATTCTTTCCAAAAAACCTCAAAAATATTGTCGATTACCCCTTCCGATTTAATTCCATTCGTGATTGTCCTTGATTTGAGACGGCACCTAGACCTTGGCTCTCGCAGCAAGGGATTTCTAAGAGATGTTCTAGAAAGGTTCCACGTATTTCCGGAGTATTTCCTAATTATTCACGTATTTCTGCGTATTTGCGTATTTAAAACATGAAATTTCATAGAAAATCATAGAAAAATCAGAAAAAAATTAAAATATCGGCGGAAGTTCAGAAAAATGTGACGCACATGATAGAAAACAAAAGCACAGAGAAATAACAGCCAGCGTAACTTGTTTGAAAACCTTTGAAAAACTTGAGTTTATCGAGAAATACCGAAGAAAATATGTTTGCCTTGTAAGTTGACCGTTTGCTCAATAGTTCCGAGTACGACCTCCAACGTATTTCAACTTTCGGAGTTCAAGCATCTTTTCCGCGTCGAAACAACGCGAGACGCGGTTAAGTTTCATCATCACGGATTACTCATTGGTGGAGACACATTTTCAGGTGTCTATTCTACAGACATACCCAGAAGCTTTTTTCCTTCAGAAGTAATACTGCCAATATGCAACATTTTGTGGATTCGAGTCCATCTTGTATTGCAAGCCTCTCGAACAAGAACTTTTCCTTAAGACGGTGTTGCGTTGGTGATCCTTCTTCGTTCCTGTTGCCCTCAACTATCATGTCAATCACATATACCCCTTCTTATGCATCATGTCAATAGGCAGAAGGGGTAGTGGCAAGCCCGTTGATAGGTTGGCTCCGGCGTTTTTTCAAGAATGCCGAACGGCAATGACTGTGAGCAATATGTTCCATGGGGTTGATGAAGGTTGTCCTTCTTCACAGGTCTTTTAACGCCATTGAATTTATTTGATTATTAATATCCCGCATATCCATCCATGAAGGATAAAACCAGAGCGTGATTTGCGGTGTT
>SNQN01000213.1:155466-185439 GCA_008642245.1 Bassia scoparia | reverse complement strand
TGTATAGCGATCCAAGGCGGAAGATTCATTTCGCTCGTTTTTTATTACGAACTAACTTTTGTTTTGTTTGCAGATTCAGGGTAAGATTGGTTTGTATAAATGCTTTGAATTTCATATACTCCGCATTGTCATGGTTGTATCATTTGTATATACTTTGCTAAATAAAGACCGGAAATTGCGTATCACATTAAAGTCAGATAATTATGGACAACCGGTTTTTAGGCACCGTTTTAATTTGATTAACGCAAAGTGGTCACAATTTCTAGGTTAGGTAGTCTCTTGTGCATAATAGAAACACACTTTCGTAGTAATCTTTAGGATTAGTACGCTTTTAAGGTGCTAAAAATGTAAGTTATGTGCATTCAATAACCGTGATGAATGGAATTGCAATGAGACCGAGTAGAGGCCGCTACATGCGGGCGAATTGGGTTACAGATCTGATTCGTACCATGTCCCCGAACCCACGAACTGGTTACTGGATCAGAACGTGGGGCCATTAATTTGGCACCAACGTTTCGGGCGTCCGTGAATAACCTTTATAGGCACGGTGGCGACTCCCCTTACTCGACAACCCTACCCCAACGCACTCACGTGCGGGTTCCGTGGCTCAAGCCCACGCAAAGCACCTCGATGTAGTACCAAGCCGCGCGCCCGCTATACGCGAGGGCGCGGCCCACGTCCTACAATTTGGAGACTTCACTGGGGATAATCACCGTTAGGTGAAGTGGACAGACTTGAAAAGTCTCGTAATTCCATCATCACGTTTATTGAATTTTGTTGCATTTTGCATGTGACCCCGCGCTTAAGGTCACAACTTAGGCACCTTGGTCTCGATATGGGCATGTTCTATGCTCGAGACTACCATAAGGGGGGATACTACCTTGGTTGCATGTGGTTAATTGATCGCATGGCTAAGGCAAGTCCTATCCCGCCCATGCCGTGTGTGCACGTGTTACTGATGCGTGTGCATAAGGGTTATCTTGGCCATACATCGCTAATTGCAAGTGGTGAAAACTGGACCAAGCTCTGCCCTTAGGCGTGGTACACTCTCTGACTTAACCTAGACCGACCATAGTTGACTTGTCATCACGTGTCTTGTATATATGTGCATGTATGGGTCCTAGCCATTGTACAGTTCTAGACCTTAACACAACACTTTCATATAGTCCATGGTCATCTTTTAGTTCACATCATGCATTTCATAGCCCATAGTGACTTTAGTTGACCTCTACCTTAGTCTGTGACCATAGTTCATTCGGACTTTGTCCATCAACTTTCGACCTTAGTCCACACAGACTTTGACACTAGGTCTTGACCCTTGACCATTAGAGTAGGCATAGACTCTGACCTTAGGTCTTGACCCTTGACTACTAGGATAGGCACAGACTTTGACCTTAGACGTTGACTTTAGACTCACATTAGGATTGACCTTACCTTCAGCCAACATAGGCTCGACCTCTAGGCATGACCCTAACCACTTAGGACATGTTCATACATTCCCATGTCATTTGGTGCCCTTTCAAAAAAAAAAAAAAAAAAAAAAAAAAAAAAAAAAAAAAAAAAAAAAAAAAAAAAAAAAAAAAAAAAAAAAAAAAAAAAAAAAAAAAAAAAAAAAAAAAAAATTAAAAAACGAAAGGGCACCTTGCATTCATTCTAGGAAAGATGACCATGGAATTAGGACATGCATTTGCATCTGCATCCATATGTTCAATAATGACCAAGGGAGTTCACTAAGGGTTTATTTCTTTTTGAAACAGGGTGAAGTCGTCTCCATAGCCCTTGCTCGACCCAAAGAGTTTGAGCCCTAAGCCCAATCCAAACCTAACCTTCCTCCAACCTTCATGCCCATAGCCTTAACACCACAAAATGGCCTCCCAACAAGAAAAGCTCCAAAAGCTTGCCGAGCAAGTTCAACAGCTTGAAGCTAAGATCAAGGAGTTGACCTCGAGCTCTTCCTTGGACAAGCTGTTTGAAAAGGCGATCCAGAAAGCCATCGACCCCACCTTTTACCAAGACCAACCTCCTCTTGACCCCAACCTTGCAACCAAACTGCCAAAGGATTTCTCAGCCGAAGACATACCCAAGTTCAAGCCGACTGATGACCCTCGATTCCATATAAAGGGATTTAAGACCACCATGGCACTTAAAGGGATTGACTCTGCCTTGTTTCCAATGGTCTTTCCCCTTTCCTTGGAACCGATATGTCAGAAGTGGTTCTTTTCACTTCCTGAGAAAGAAATAGCTACTTGGGAAGACATCATCCACGCATTCATGGCAAGATACAAGGGTAACATTCAGACCCAAACATCCTTCCGAGAGCTTGAAATCCTTAAGCAGGGAGAGAACGAGGGGTTCACTACCTATCTGACTAGATGGAGAGGAGTTGCTGCCACCCTAGTCTCCGCTCCTATGAAGAAGAGATGGTCAAGACCTTCATTTCTGGCCTCCAGCCGGAATACAAAGATCATCTCAAGTATCGAGGCCTTATCACATTCGCAAAGGTCTACGACATTGGAGTGGACATAGAGGATGACCTTCTACAATTCACTTGAGTCAGTTGGAGTCTTAGCTTTAGGATCGAGTCGGGGAGTCCCTTTCCCTAGACTATGTATCATTTCTTTTCTCCATTTCGGGTCTATGTCATTAGGTTTAGGATCAAATTCTGCAATTAGCCTCTATGTAATAAATTCTTTTGTTAATAAAAGTTTCTTTTTCTCATTTTCTTTAGCCTCCATATAGTTTGTGCTTCTAACTTTAATGGAATCAAATTAATAATCGACCTCACAATTCAATGGACATTGCCAAGAGAGGCCTTCTTTCATAGCTCCACAAAATAACCTCTTCCCTCCATTCCCTTCATCACATCAAATCAAAATCCCTTGCAACCCTTTGAGCCATAAACACTATCATTCAGCCTATCATTCTTTCATCACCCACATCGACCTAACCCTTTGGACCAAACGGTGCGTAGGAAAAGACATGTGCAAAAGAAAAAAAAAGAGAAGAATAAAATGGGCAAAAAGCAAAAAAGCAAAAAATCAAAGTTCAATGCCAGTCATCACAAATGCAAATCAATGTCAAAATTCAATGTCAAAATCAAAGTTCAAAGCCCAATTAAAAAAAAGCAAAAGTCTAAAAAGCACACTGCGCACCGTGGGTCACTTCGTGATTAGCAAGCCTTTTTCAACCCTCAAACCACAGCCTCACATTACAACCACAAAAGCCCTCTCACACGAGGCATTGTCCAAATCATCAACAAGAACTACGACGGTCTGATTCCAAAAGGATACGTAGGAAGCCTCTTCTCGAGGTCCGACCCAATAACTCAATAACATTCAGAGGTCCACCCTCCAAGTTGGTTTGATTCTCTTAAAGCTAGAAGCACAAATTCCTAGTGTAGCACCCGACATAGACTCGAGCTTGAACCTACATCATCTAGCCAACCACATCAATTCCCCATTTACTTACCCTTAGTCACAAATTTTAGCCTTGTCTTTTCTTGAACCTTTAGCCTATTCTTTCATACACCTTAAGGGGCTCTCCTCAACTCTTCCTTAGGCTATCTCTCTGTAGCAGTCATCAGGCATCCTCCTCAAAGCATCGCATTGCAGCATTTCCTCCATGTTCTCTCCTCATGCAGCATTCAGCTCAAGTTACCGATTTGGGCAAATCAAAATCACATCCCAGTACCTCATCCCTTACCATTACCAGCTAAGCCAAGACCCATGACTCCACAAAATTCACTAGCCTTACCTTACTCCATCAACCAGTGCCCTATAACACAAGCCCCAACCTCGATTTCACCAAGCAAGTTCATCAAGCTGGGGGCTCACCCACTAAACCAACCATCAACACCACAAATTAAGCCATTCCCACACACCCAAACCCCATGGGTTGGGGGCTCACTTGCAATCACAAGCATCGCCTTTGCTCGAATGGGGGCTTGAGACGATTTCATCCCGCAATCCAAAAGCATCTTACCATTAGTCAATTTCCTTGGTCATTTCATGCATTAGATCTAAGAATAGACTTGCATTACACATATAGCCATTGCAAACACTTCATAAGCATCATTGCGCATTGAGTTTACATACATCATCATGCATATGCATCCTGCACAAACACATTACATTGCACATTGCACATTGCACCACCTCCACACAAGGCTAGGGCCCATCTTACATGCAGTTGCCTACACGCCTATACGGCATTCATCGCTATACGCGATTGTTGCTACACGCAACATTCTTCCCGAAAAGCCGAGGTCAGCCGTAGGGAAGGTTTCCTGAGGAACGAGGCGCTTCCGAAGGAATTCATATCATCACTCATAGCCTATACGGCATTCATCGCTATACGCGATTGTTGCTACACGCAACTTTCCCCGAAAAGCCAAGGTCAGCCGTAGGGGAAATTTCCGAAGGAACGAGGCGCTTCCGACGGAACTTACATTACGTCTTCCCGAAAAGCCAAGGTCAGCCGTAGGGAAGGCATGTACATCACAACTCTCCCCGAAAAGCCAAGGTCAGCCGTAGGGGAACTTTCCGAAGGAACGAGGCGCTTCCGACGGAACTTGCTTTACTTCTTCCCGAAAAGCCAAGGTCAGCCGTAGGGAAGGCATCTACCTCATTTTCTCTTGAAAAGCCAAGGTCAGCCGTAGGGAGAAAGCAGCCCGAGGATCCAGGCGCTTCCAAGGGCATAAAACCGCATGGGGCGCGGTAACAGGTAAAACTAACCTTTGTTTTGCAGGTACCGGCGAAAAGGGTGACTCGGGGTCACAGAACGTCCTGAGTTGCCCTCCGTCCCGAATCAAATACTTTGACTTTCGTCTTACGAGATTTTCGTCTCTTCAGACTCAGTCAAAGTGGGGGCTTCTTCACACAACAGCTCCTTTACACACTTCGGGTTTTGGAATCTTCTCCCGCACCAGAAGTTCCACATATGCACACTTCGGGTCTACGATTTCTCCCGCTACAGAAATCCAGCACAAACATCTTTCGGGTCTACGATTTCTCCCGCTACAGAAATCCAGCACAGCATCTTTCGGGTCTACGATTTCTCCCGCTACAGAAATCCAGCACAAGCATCTTTCGGGTCTACGATTTCTCCCGCTACAGAAATCCAGCACAAGCATCTTTCGGGTCTACGATTTCTCCCGCTACAGAAATCTCAAGCAAACATCTTCGGGTCTTGGAATCTTCTCCCGCTACAGAAGTTCCGTCAGCACATCTTCGGGTCTTGGAATCTTCTCCCGCTACAGAAGTTCCGTCAGCACATCTTCGGGTCTTGGAATCTTCTCCCGCTACAGAAGTTCCGTCAGCACATCTTCGGGTCTTGGAAATTTCTCCCGCTACAGAAGTTCCGTCAGCATCTCTCGGGTTTTTGGAATCTTCTCCCGCTCAAGAAGTTCCGCGCACTCTTCCGGGTTTTGGAGTTTGCTCCCGCAACAAAAATTCCAAGGCAAGCAAATCAGACCGCACGGGACACGGCTACAGGTAAAACTAACCTTTGTTTTGCAGGTACCGGCGAAAAGGGTAACTCAGGGTCGCAGAACGTCTTGAGTTGCTCTCCGTCCCGAATCGAATACTTTGACTTTCGTCTTACGAGACTATCGTCTCTCCAGACTCAGTCAAAGTGGGGGCTTCTGTAGACACCTAAAAATGTCTCCCCAAAAGAGTAATCAGTGATGAAACATACCGCGTCTCGCGATTGTTTCGACTTAGAAAAGATGCTTTGAACTCACAAAAGTTGGAAATACGTGAGGTCATACTCGGAACTATTGAGCAAAGGACAAATAAAAGGGGCAAAAACATTTTCTTTTATTTATTTTAATTATTTTCTATTTTTAGGTTTTCTTTTCTATTTTTAGGATTTTTTATATTGGTGATCTCCATAATTTCCACTTTTCATCACACTCTTCACATTTTTCTGAGCTCACCAGTATTTTTAGATTATTTTTCTGATTTTTATATATTTTTTATGATTTTTATAAGTTTTTATACGCAGAAAATACAAAAAAAATACAAAATACACAAAAAATACTCCGGAAATACGTGGAACCTTCTAGAACACTCTAGAACTCCTTGCTTGGAGAGCAAGGGTGTCTAGGTGCGTCGAATCAAAGCGAATCACGTATTATGGAAAATAAAATCGGAGGAAATAAAAAAAAATACGCGGAGAATATATACGCAGACCTGCGTATATACGCAGGTCCCCTGCGTATATACGCAGGTCCCCTGCGTATATACGCAGGTCCCTGCGTATATACGCAGACCTGCGTATATACGCAGCTCTCCTGCGTATATACGCAGGGTTTTTCTCCTCCTTTTTCCCCTCGCGCCTATAAATACGTGCCTTGCTCATTCCGAAAACACACACGATTTTTCAACACACGTCTATTCTATCTTTCCCCGCCTCTAACTTGCGTATTCATTCTCTCATGCTCTCATACACTCTCTCAAACACTCTAAATACATTCGTTCTTGAGTTCTAAGCATCGATTCTGTTTCGATTCAACAAGCGATAACAAGGTTTATTTCTGAGATTACTCGCCACTAAACACACTCTTTTCTCAACCTAATTAATAACTATTACAAGTTTCAATCTAATTAACAAAAAATGTAGAAACTCACTATTTAATTGTTCCATGTAAATATGTAGGAGTGGTTAACGTTTTTTATTGTTTTTCGTTCTTTTTTATTTCATTGTCATTATTATTATCACTTGTCAATACTAACGATTTCTTATCCTTGTATAGCGATTCAAGGCGGAAGGTTCATTTCGCTCGTCTTTTATTACGAACTAACATTTGTTTTGTTTGTCCTTGTATAGCGATCCAAGGCGGAAGATTCATTTCGCTCGTTTTTTATTACGAACTAACATTTGTTTTGTTTGCAGATTCAGGGTAAGATTGGTTTGTATATATGTTTTGAATTGTATATACTTCGCATTGTCATGGTTGTACATCATTTGTATATATTTTGCTAAATAAAGACCGGAAATTATGCGTATCACATTAAAGTCAGATAATTATGGACAACCGGTTTTTAGGCACCGTTTTAATTTGATTAACGCAAAGTGGTCACAATTTCTAGGTTAGGTAGTCTCTTGTGCATAATAGAAACACACTTTCGTAGTAATCTTTAGGGTTAGTACGCTTCTAAGGTGCTAAAAACGTAAGTTATGTGCATTCAATAACCGTGATGAATGGAATTGCAATGAGACCGAGTAGAGGCCGCTACATGCGGGCGAATTGGGTTACAGATCTGATTCGTACCATGTCCCCGAACCCACGAACTGGTTACTGGATCAGAACGTGGGGCCATTAATTTGGCACCAACGTTTCGGGCGTCCGTGAATAACCTTTATAGGCACGGTGGCGACTCCCCTTACTCGACAACACTACCCCAACGCACTCACGTGCGGGTTCCGTGGCTCAAGCCCACGCAAAGCACCTCGATGTAGTACCAAGCCGCGCGCCCGCTATACGCGAGGGCGCGGCCCACGTCCTACAATTAGTGACTTGTTTTCATTTCTCTTTAAAGCCAAATATATATGTAGTTGAAGAAAAACAAGCAAGCTCATAGTAGATCTCTAATTAGTAGTTGCTTTTTAATCTTGGTTTTAATCAACTTTATAATCATGTTTAATGTTAAATTGTTGCTTATTACTTATTTTTATTGCCTTTTCAATCAAGATGATTAGTGAGTAGTTTCCTTTTTTAGGGTTTATAGAGTGGAACTCGTGAAATAATTGAAGGTTTTTTTATTAAAAAAAAGTAAGATAAACGGTGAAAAGTGACTTTTGTAGGTTTTGTGATTTGCTAGCTTGATCGATTAGAAAAAGGGGTGAGTATTTTGAAGTTTTGTGAAGCTTGGGGGTTTGTTCGACCAAAATATACGTAACTAAAGAGAAACAATTAAATAAATACGAAGTGGGTAATTCAATCAGCAAAAAAGTAAATAAGATTGCAATAATTCGCTCGTACAATGAGAGTATAATCGAGTTCTTAATATCAGAGTATTGTGTGTCTTATAAATTGAACATCTTCCTCTATTTATACTGTTACAATTGAACGTTTTCCTTAACTAACCACTACTATGTGCATGCCTGATAAATAGGGGCGGTTTGTGGACTTCTGGCCGTTGGACGAGTTGGAATCTTGACTGCCAAGACTCCTCGTGCTGATTAGACCTCATGTGTTAGCTCTGCTTTGGTATTTATCCGTATCCTTGGGCTTGGCCCACTTGCTCTACTACTCACAAAATCTTCCCAGTCCGTGCTTGAACATGGGCCACCAAATGGGCCCAACAATTGCCCCCAATCGACAATTGGCAAAACAAGCGGGAGAGTTCGAATTTTGCAAATTGGTGATTTAACTTCCCTTRGACACGTGTGTGGCTCTGGTTATTTTGCCTCTACCAACGTCACATCATTTCAATGCTGAGCTCCCCTTCATTCCAACCGGTTATTAAACCTTGGCGTTTCGACTTCTTCATTTCAGGTACTTTCTCTCTCCTTCTTCTTTTGMTCTTCTTCATTGCTCCTTGCTTTTTCTTTCTCTTTGTGTTGCTTCAATGGGTTCTTCGCCCAAGTTTTTCCATCAGAACCTCTTAGAGGTTAAAAACAAACATTCGACCAAACTTACGAATGCTGAGCGAGTGCGAAAGCAGTGTCGTTTGACTGAGGAGGCGAGGGTAGTGGTGCCTCCTCCTCAGGTGAAGGCCGATTCGGTTGCTCTTGGTTGGGTCTGTTTTTACAAGTACCCCTTTAAAACTGTCCATGTGTTTCTTTTCAGGGATCTAACTAGGCAATTACTTGCTCACTGCAAGGTTTCTCCATGTCAGTTCATGCCCCATGTCCAGAGGATTTTGCTTGGGCTAGAAGTTTTATTGGCGAACAAGAAGGGTAGTCTGGATTTCAATTTGAGTCATTTGGGCTACATATATGAGTTTAAGACAGTTGGGTCCGCAAGGGTTAACCTAATGCCTAGGAAAGGTGGATCGAACCTGATAATTGAACTCGACAACGCCAATGATTGGGGTTGGGCAAAGAGGTTTTTCTTTGTGGAAGCGAAAAGTTTAGGAGATTGTGGTTCATTCTTGTTCGACGACTGGGTTGAAGGTAGGAGTGTCTGGCCTTACATTTCGGACGGGTGTATTTTTCTTGTTTTCTATCCGTGTCTTTCTCTTACATTTTTACTGTTTTTGTTGYTGCTTTCATCGTTGTGCTTGTGACAGGTGTTAAGGAGTTACCCCCGTTTCCGGTGGACCCTGGATCCGAGGCTCGTGTGAAGGCGATCGAGTGAAGGCGATCGAGGACATTGATCCAGACAAACGTATGTTCCTCGTGTTGAGAGACCAACGTCTAGAAGAATTAGGCGAAAACAACGTATCAGATTCGGAGGATGAGCCAGAGGAAGATGTCAAGCCTTCTCTCCTTCCACTTGTGCGGAGGAGTGAAAGGACGACTCCCAGGTGCATCGACTTTGACACTGAGGTTGTTCTTGACGCGGACGAAGAAGATCTGGCAGGTGACATGTCGCAAGGTAAGTCGTCTCGTTACTCCTTTTCTCTTTTGTTTTATCCCTCGTCGATCATAAGTCGTCTTGATTACGTACTCACGCTAGTCTTGGGGTCAGGTAACAAGTCAGCTAAGGCCTCTTCCTGGTGAGAACTCGACAGCCTAGCCAAAGAAGCAAAAGCTCGATCCGTTTGTCTCCGCGTCTAAGGCGTCCGACGTCCAGAAAGGGAGCACGCCTGTCTCATCAACTCCTCCTACTGGCGACGGTGCTCGGGTGCAGCTGACTCTACCTGCTATGTTCTGTAATTATGATGGTGGCATGAAATCGATCAAGTCAGGCGTCGGTCGTCTTCTTCTCCCAGCTGCTAGGGAGCATCTGAAGAAATTTAAGACCGTCGACTTTCTCACTGAAGCTGTTGCGTCGTCCTTCTTGGTACGTTCCCTTGGTACTGTGACTTGGGATCTACTGATGTTTTAATTGCTGTCTTGATTCTTTGACTTTGTTTTGCAGAATGTCCAGCATTTGCTGATGGCAAAGGAACAGCTGGTGTACTTCGAGAAGTAGGTGGCTGCCCTCAAGGAGTCAGAGGAGATCTTGAAGGAAAAATTGGCTCAGAGCGAGGAGGTCGTCCGTCAATTTCAAGGGAGTCAGAAGCGTCTGCTGKAGTACCGCGAGAGGAAGAAGAATGAGGCTCTTATCTTGGGGGCTTGCTATGCTCTTAAGACTCGTTCTGACACCTTGAAGGAGTTCCAGGAGGGGAGATCGGCTGGTTAGGATGTGGTGAAGGAGAGTGCAATGTTCGAGGAGAGGTATGGGAACATGTCTCCGCCTGGGATTGATGACGGAGTGGATCTAGAGTCATTTGTTGTTTCGACTGATGGGATGTCTGATAGGGCAGCTGATAAGGGCACGTCTTCTAGCAAGGTGGTAGGCAGTAGTAAAAAGGCTTAAGTTGGTTTGATGTTTTTGTGATATGTATTTATGGTAGGTCTTTGGATATCATGGTAGGCTTTTTGATATTTTGGTAGGCTTTTGGATATTACTCCTTTTTTGGGGGTTTGACTTGGATGTATTTATGGTAGGTTTTTGGACTATATGTGGATGTATTTTGATTGCCCCTCTGGTAGGATTCCAGSGGGAAGTTTGAATGTAAGAATGCTTGTTATGGTTTAATTTGTCTCTTTTGTGTAATGCTTGCCTTCGCTTTTGCTTGTTTACTGCGTTACTTTGCGTGTTTGCTGTTGCATGATTCAATCTGTCGTATATTTGACTGTTGTCTTGGCCAAGTTGAATGTGTTGGCAAGGGTGAACTTAGAAAAGTTGCATCCTTGTTCGTTTGTGGCTTTTATGTGACCACCTTTGTGTTGTGCTTACGTTGTAGTTATGATAGAATGAAATAGTCGATGATCGTAAACGAAACGAGTGTAATTTTATTAATGCTGTATGGGTACATCTAGGGATGGCAACGGATCGGATCTGGACCGGATCCTACTGGATCCAGATCCAGATCCGTTTTTGAGTGAAGGATCCAGATCCGATCCAATCCGTCGGTATTTTCAAAGTTCTTAAGATCATATCCATACCGACGGATCTTACGGATACGGATCTTAAACGGATCCTATGAATCATTGCAAAATTTTATCTATTTGAATTTGCCAAAACAATATTTAATAAATTCAAACCTTCCAAATATTGTTCTTTTGGGTCAATCTTAGAAAATAATAAAACAACCACAAAGTTCAACAATTACAATTAAAAATATACAAAATACACTCAAGACACAACACACTACAACTTTTGAAATGAAGTTCACAAGATACATAAAACATAACTAATGAAATACTCTAGTCTACTACTTCATCACTACTTATATCATCAACATCCTACAAGAAAAAAAAAACAATCAATTAGTGATATAAAGGTAACAAAAAATTTTGAATATTAAGATTCATACAATCAAATACAATTATACAATCATACTAATAATCCTTAAAAACAGAAAATACACATACTAAGAATCCTAAAAAACAGAAAATACATAATAAATAATATAATAGATACATAATAATAATAATAATAATAATAATAATAATAATAATAATAATAATAATAATAATAATAATAGTAATAATAATAATCCTAACGAAACAAAGTAGTGAACAACAAACAATCAACACTAATGAAACAAAGTAGTCAACAACGAACAATCAATCATAAGCATATTCCACATAATTGGCATTCAGCAACCAAATTGAACGAAAAATATAGATTAATCACACAGCACAAAAAAAATCGCATGAAATCAGAAAAAATACAATTACACCATCATCAACAACAATAGAAGCACGAATTCATTATCATCCGCAATTCTTCAATTACAGAATTCATCAACATAAAATAAAACCATATAAAACTAATAAAATAAATAGATCTGACTCGCCGGAGAAGAGAAAAAAAACCAGATCTGACTCGCCGGAGAAGAGCAACAATTACAAGAAATTCAACGAAATTAGAGATTACCTTGCTGGACTCGCCGGAGAAGCCTTGCTGGACTGGGCTGACTGGGTTGAGTGCGCCGCCGCTGCTCCTCGTTGGACTGGGCTGACTGCGCTGACTCGCTGGACTGGGCTGACTGCGCCGCCGCTGCTCCTCGTTGGACTGACTCGTGAGAYAGTGAGTCGAGCACTCGAGAGARAAACTGAGAAGTCTGAGAATGTGAGATGTTTAGAGTTAGGGTTTTGAGATGTTATTTTTTAGATGTAAAAATGTAAATGCAATGTGGTATACTGGTATGTCACTATTTTGAAATGTGTGGTTGTTGTTTTTTATGTTTAAAATATCTAATATATAAATATTAAAAATAGAAATATATTTATTATTTTAAAAAACCGGGTAAACTGATCCGGATCCGTTTATGAGATCCAGATCCGTATCCGTTTTCCTGGGCAGGATCCGTATCCGACCCGGATCCGTCGGATTTAAAAATTTAGGATCCATATYCGTAAAAACGGATACGGATCCGCGGWTCCGGGTCGGGTCCGGGATCCACTGCCAACTCTGGGTACATCCGAGAACGTTTACAAATTTTTCAATAATGGAATTGATAAGGGCAGAATGGACAAGTACCAAAATGTCTTACAAGTACGGTGAGTTCTTAGCTTTCTTATCCGATTGCGTCGAGGAGTCAGAGACACCTTGTTATGACGAGCTATCGGTCATCTGTTTAGGCTTGGGCTCGATAGGTCGTGCTTCGTCCGTCGAAGGAGGCGCTCGATCATTATCTTGGTCTGGACTCGTCGAGGTGGTCCCGGATCGTCCTTCCTRGTCTAGTCTTGACTCGTCATGTGTGATCCATCGAGAGAAGAATTTGTCATTTTGTTGCGATATCACCTGCAAAACATCGGTTAGGACTGGCCTTTGGYGTTTTTGCCAAAGGCCCTCCGACGCTCAAGTTAGTAATGATTTTGAATAGAGTTTAATTGAAATGAGAACGGATGGAATTATCTGTCGATTCGTGCATTCCGTTGTTGTTCCTTTCCTATCGTACGTCCGTTCTGCAAAACAATGGTTAGGACTGGCCTTTGGCGTTTTGGCCAAAGGCCCTCCGACGATCAAGTCAGTAATGGTCATAATGTCATGTGAATTATATATAATCGAAATGATATGCGTACTCGTCGTTCTCGTGGCGTGTTAAAGTGATATGTTTTAAGATTGTGGGCGTTTCATGACCTTGAGACTGGCTTTCCTACTGTGTCCTCTAGCCGATATGCCCCCTGACCTACGATCTTGACGATTTGGTATGGCCCTTCCYAGTCGGGGCTGAACTTCCCTTGGTTCGCCGACTTTGAAAGCTCTCACTCGGACGTTCTTGTTGTATGCTCTGGCGACGCTTTTCTGATAAGCTTCTAGTCTGATTCTGGCCTTGTCCCTCATCTCGTCGATAGTGTCTAGATCGTGGGTCATCTCGACTTGGTTCCTGTCTTGAGTTAAGAGTCTGTACCTGGAAGTGAGGAGTTCGACTTCGGTTGGTAAGACGGCTTCTGCGTCGAAGACGAGTGAGTACGGAGTCTGTCTGGTTGACGTTTTGGGAGTCGTCCGATCTACCCAWAGTATGTATGGCAACTCGTCCGCCCATGCTCCCTCTACTTGTTCGCATCTCTTCTTCAAGTTGTTGATGATTATCTTGTTTCTTGACTCGGCATGGCCGTGGCATTGTGGATATCTWGGGGTTGACGTTTCCAATGTTATGTTCCATTTTGCACAGAATTGCCTGGTTGGCTTGCTTATGAATTGTGAACCATTGTTGCATACTATTTCCGCTGGCACACCGAATCTCGTCAGGATATTCTTTTTGATGAAAGATATTACCTCCTTATCTGTGACGTGTCAAAATGCTTTCGCCTCGACCCATTTCGAGAAATAATCTGTCATTGCTAGCATGAATACTCTCCGACGATATCCATCCCCCATTTCATGAACGGCCACGACGACAGGATCGGGGGTAACTGTTCGCTCGGCTGATACTTCAACGGCGCGTGCTTTTGACACTATTTACATTTCTTTGCATAATTTGACGCGTCTTGCCTCATGGTCGGCCAGAAGTAGCCCATTCTGAGTGCTGTGTTGGCTAGTCTTCGTCCTCCGGTGTGGTTGCCGCATTCGCCGTTGTGTAGGCTTTTTAGCGTTAGTTCGGATTCGTCTTTGTCGAGGCACCTGAGATATGGTCCCACCAGTGATTTCTTGAATAGTATATCATCGATAAGGATGAACCTAGATGCTTTCATTCTAAATTTSCTGGCTTCTTTCTTATCGTTCGGTCCTCTGTTGTTTTTCAACCATTCGATGTAAGGTTTCCTCCAGTTGGMATCGTCGTCGACTGAGTATATGGATCCTCAAAAGTTTTCTCCCGCCTTGTCGATTGCTGGTTCCATGAGGTGGATCAATGGCACTTCTGATTGTCCTTTTGGTTGGAAACATGACCCGAGGTTAGCGAGTGCGTCCGCTTCCATGTTCAGATCTTTGGGGATTTGCTCGATTGTAAAGCTATCGAACGATTGTGACAAAGCCTTCGCGAGGTCCAAATAGGCTGTCATCTTAGAATCCTTCACTGCGTAAGAACCATTCACCTGGTTGACGATCAGGAGGGAGTCGCTCTTCACGTTCAGTCGTTTGACTCCGAGATCTTTGGCGACAATCATGTCGAATATGAGTGCTTCGTATTCTGTCTCATTGTTCGTTGCTTTGAATTCACAGTGTACGGCTAGGATGGTGGTGTCTCCTTGTGGTGATCTTAATACAACTCCGAGCCYGAATCCTTTCATGTTCGACGATCCGTCGACTAATAGGGTGTACTCGGCGTCTTCGGGCGATGGGGCTCGAACGTGGAGGACTTCTTTCTCGGCTTCAGGCAGTAGAGACGGGAAGAAGCCTGCTACAAAGTCGGCTAGGGCCTGTGATTTGATCGCCGTCCTCGGCTCGTAACGAATGTCATATGCCCCCAGCTAGACCATCCACTTAGTATTCCGTCCTGAAAGTTCGGGTCTCCTCATGATTGCTTTCATGGGAAAGTTAGTTCGTACAAATATAACATGCGAWTCWAAATAGGGTCTAAGTTTAATGGAGGAAGTTACCAGTGAGAAGACCAGCTTTTCGAGTAAGGAGTACCTTMTTTCCAGTCTGGTTAGAGATTTGTTGACGTAGCAGATGGGTAACTGTCGTCCGTCTTCTTCTCTCGTCAGTACTGAACTTACCGCGTGGTCTGAGAYGGCGAGGTACAGCTGGAGTGTCTCTCCGTCCTTCGGTTTGGAGAGTAGCGGCGGTGTCGAGAGGTACTATTTTAGTTCGGAGAGAGCTTTTTAATGGTCTTCTGTCCAGATGAACTTCTGATTTTTCCTCCGTAAAATAACCTGCACTTGTCAGAGGACTTTGAGATAAAACGATTAAGGGCGGCCACTCGACCGACCAATTTTTGGACATCTTTGACCGTCTTGGGGGACTCTAGGTCGACAATGTCTTTGACTTGTTCTGGACTGGCTTCTATGCCTCTCTCGGTGACGAGGTATCCTAAGAATCTTCCGAACGAGACTCCAAAGGTGCATTTGGTCGGGTTAAGTTTCATATTGTAGTTTCTTAGGATGTCGAAAGACTGACTGAGGTGACTGACATGGTCCACTGACTTTTTTGACTTGACAAACATGTCGTCTATGTAGACTTCCATTGTGACTCCTATTAGGTCCTTAAACATCATGTTGACAATTCTTTGGTATGTGGCTCCAGCGTTTTTAAGTCCGAATGGCATGACTCGGTAACAGTATAACCCCTGTCAGTTATCAAGGCAGTCTTTTCCTGGTCCCTAGGGTCCATTTGTATTTGGTTATACCCACTAAAGGCGTCCATAAATGACAAGGTCTCATGTCCGGCTGTGGCGTCTACCATTGCATCTATGTGTGGGATCGGGAAAGGGTCCTTTGGGCAGGCCTTGTTTTGGTCCGTAAAGTCTATGCACACTCTCCACTTCCCATTTTTCTTTTTGACCACAACGACGTTTGACAACCAGTCTAGGTAACTGACCTCCCTAACTTTACCCGTTTCTAGGAGTTTTTGGACTTCTTCGTTTATGAGTTTGTTCCTTTCTGGGGCGAATTTACGACGCTTTTGTTTAACTGGCCTAAAACTTGGGTGGACGTTAAGTCGGTGGGTTATGACCTCTAGGCTAATCCCTACCATGTCCTCATGACTCCAAGCAAAGCATTCTAGGTTGTCTTTAAGGAAAGCTATTAAGTTGGTACGTACCTTGTCTGTCAAACATGTGTCAATTTTGACCGTCTTACCTTGTTGAGAGGGATCAGAGGCGACGTCTTCTGCTTCATACTCGTCGGACACCTGGTCGCTTCCTTGTCCTRTCTGTAGTTGCTAGGCCTTTTCGACCGAATTGGCCTTCCTGGGCCTGAGCGATTCCATGTAGCACTCTTTCGCCTTCCTTTGGTCGTCTTTTATYTCTCGAACCCCCCATTTCGTGGGGAACTTGATTGTTTGATGAAGCGTAGATGGTACGGCTCGCATCTTGTGGATCCATGGGGTACCTAAGATCATGTTATAAGCAGATAATTGATGAACGACATCAAATTTTACATGTGTGTTGACGCCTTTAGCATAGACAGATAGGTAGATTATTTTGACCGTCTTCCTAGACTCCCCGCTGAATCCTACTAAGGTCGTCGTCTTGCTAGTGACATTGTCTTGGCTCATTCCCATTTCTACTAGGTTCCTCAGGGTTATGATATTCGCACTGCTTCCGTTGTCGATGAGTACCCTATGGATCTCGATATTGTTCACCATCAGGGACACGACCAAACTGTCGTGCTGTTCTTCTGCCTCGTCGATCTCCAAATCATCGAAGACGATAAGTTATCTCTTTCATGGCTCGTCGTTGGTCTTGGGGATTGATGGGCGTCCTCCCGCTTCTTTGGACTYTTTAGCGTGCCGCTTAGCTGCAGAGAAAGACAAACCACATACATCCGAACCACCATTAATAAAATTATTTACCTTTGACGGCGTTGGAGATCGGGGGGGCTCCTGACGAGGCTGAGGAGGAGATTCGAGCATGGCCGTCGTCTTCTCGGTCATAATATCCTTAAAATAACCATTTCTTAGCAGATAAACGACCTCCTTTTTGAGGGCTATGCAATCTTCTRTGGTGTGCCCAATGTCTTGGTGGAATTCGCACCACTTGTTCGAATCTTTCTTATGATCGGGCTTGTCGGATTTCCTTGGCCASCGTACCTTGTTGCCCATCTTATCTAATCGGTCGACCAGATCTTCGGTTGAACTGGAAAATGAGTACTTGCTGATTCTCGGCAGGAGATCTAGATCGTCCATCCAACTGACTGCATTGGCACGCGATGGCGCAACGTCTCTCGGATACTGCTTAGGCCTGACGTCTCTAAGCCTCTGCGGATATGGACGCTTCGTCTGGTCTGACTCTTGTCTATTGGCCTCCATGTCTTCTTCGAGTCGGATATAAGCTAAGGCTTTAGATTGTGCATCTTCGAACGTGGCATGATGATATTTGGTCAGCTCCTTATATAAATCAGAATCKGTGGGCAGGCCTCTTCGAAATGCCTCGACAACAGTCGGAATGTCGGGCGAGATGATCTCAGTTTTCTCCTTTCTGAACCTTTCGAGATAAGACTTCAAAGATTCTCCTGGCTTTTGATAAATCCGGTACAGGTCTCCGGACTGCTTGGGTAGCTTCCGATTGCTCGCGAATTGAGTGTTGAACATGTCAACTAAATCTGCATAAGAAGCTATCTTACCATTTGGAATGTTTATGAACCATGATAGGGCAGCTCCGGACAGCGTCCCCCCAAAGCCTTTACACAGACAAGCTTTTWGAATCCCCATTGGGATCGGAGCCATCATCATTCTCTGCTGGTACTGATTGACGTGTTCAGTCGGGTTCGTCGTTCCATCGTACATCTTCATGGACGGGACGGAGCACTTCTTTGGGACTTCGACCCGGGCCATATGGGGAGCAAACGGTGTGTCCRCATAACTCTCCAAAGCAGCTTTCTCCATGGGTGGAGGTGCGCCAGGGATCCTAGCTATCTGCTCCTGGATCTGCTAGAACTGTCTTTGCATTGATGCGAACATCTCCATCGTCATGGAAGGTACCTGTTCTCGACCTGGACTAAGAGTAGACATGTCAGCTGAAAACAAAGGGTTTGAGTAGGTTACTTGAGGTGTCTGATGGGGCAGAGAGAATGGAACAAAGCTTCCATTAAGGCCAGACATCCCCCAACAATAGGGCTCGGACGCATTAGGGTGACGACTCCCTGATGACCCGTCGGATTGACGAAAACTAGGCTGAGGGATCGTCYGGGTAGGCTGGACGAATGCGAATGGTGCATTCAATTGGGTTGACGGATGGCTGCTCGGCACTCTGGTCGACCTAGGATGGCTGACGAGCGRCACTGGAGGTCGACCACCTAGCGAGAGGGTGGCAGACATGGGTACGGAGTTTGTTAGAGCGGCGGATTGAGATGACGTTGACCTTGGCATGCTCCAGCTCTGAGGGTCGACTGGAGCGGACCTCCTACCAGACGATGCGGCTCGATTCATCTGAGACGATGCTGCGGCGGAGCGCCTTCCTAAGAACAGCTCTAGGATGATCTCCGGCTCGGGGATGGCACTAGGGGCGCCAGTCAGAGTGACTTCTACGTTGCTGAAGTCGAGTCGGGTGACTGTTCTTGCGGGATTCGGCGTCTCGATGGGTCTGAGAGGCCGACGATGGAGACGGCAGAGGATWCTTGAGAACGGAGTGCATCGTTCTCCCTTCGGATGAGTTCGACCTGCTCTTTCATGGCCCAAATCTGCTCGGCAGCTTCATGATCACGCTCGTTCATTTCCTTCCTGAGATCCTCYAAGGTGAAGTTGCTCTCACCTGACATGGCGACGATTGATGGATAGAAACAATTGAATAAATACGAAGTGGGTAATTCAATCAACAAAAAAGTAAATAAGATTGCAATAAATCGCTCGTACAATGAGAGTATAATTGAGTTCTTACTATCAGAGAATTGTGTGTCTTATAAAGTGAACATCTTCCTCTATTTATACTGTTACAATTGAACGTTTCCCTTAACTAACCAATACTACGTGCATGCTTGATAAATAGGGGCGGTTTGTGGACTTCTGGCCGTTRGATGAGTTSGAATCTTGACTGCCAAGACTCCTCGTGCTGATTAGACCTCATGTGTTAGCTTTGCTTTGGTATTTATCCGTATMCTTGGGCCTGGCCCACTTGCTCTGCTACTTACAAAATCTTCCCAGTCTGTGCTTGAACATGGGCCACYAAATGGGCCCAACAGGGTTTACTTGTGTATGAAAGGGACAACCTTGTATTGATGATTTCATTATATTTTTCCTATGATGAGTGTCATAGATTATTTTTCATGCCTTAGACTAGGGGTGTTAATGAGCCGAGCCTGCTCGACCTCGAGCGAGCCTCATCTATACTCGGCTCGAAAGCTCACGAACAAACTCGAAACAGTATTTTATTTTTTTATTTAGTTTAATAATCATAAAATTAGTAGTGTATTATTGATAAGTCTAACAAAAAATAGAAAATTCATAGCTATTATCTATTATATGTTCTTAGAAGTCATTATATTTCTATAGTTTTCGAACTCCAATAAGCTTTAATRTATTTTGAACTTGATTTTTAAGGCTCGGAAAAGCTCGAGGCTCAGCTCAAAATACCCAAAGCTCAGCTCGACTTGGCTCGTTAAGACCCCTGGCCTCGGCCCTACCTTTGACCTTTGGACTTAATGATGCCTCGAGAGAGGATTGGACAATTTAGGATTGTTGGTTTAGCTCTTGATTTATAGTGCATGAGGGAAATGTTCTTGTGAGGTCTTAAGGGATACTTACACAAAATCTTTTGTTTTGAACTCAATTTTTATATTAATCTATATTTCCCTTCAACCATCCCACAATCAGAGACAATAGTGATGTTCTTGTTCAAGGAACTTACAGAGAAAACGACAAAGTAATGAGGTGAAAATAATAACYGGGGATGATAGCTGGCACGTACGTGTCTTCCGTTAATGTCCTGTGAATGGACACTGGTCTCCTCYGGCTAACCTGCAAAACAAGCAAAGGTGACTGGCCCGAGGGTTGACCCAAGAAAGCCCCTCCGATGCTTAAGTCARCAAGAAGACTTCCAAGACTGAAGGTCATGCAAGCTAGAAATTGGCACTAGACTGTACTTGGTGGGTTCAGAATTAGATACTTGGAATGGGCTCACCAACTCCCTTTTTATAGGGTTTGGTGAGGTTGCACTTCGTTATTTTTCCAATGTGGGACAAGCATCGTATTCAAGCAACGTGGGACAAAGGTACAACCATCTTCTGTGACTTTGTTAGAGTGTCTTTTTTACTTTTATCGTACGAACCTACCCTTCTTGGGTGCCCTTATTACGTGGGTGTGCGGGGCCCACATGCTTCGCAAGCACTTACATGGGACCCACCATGTGCCACGTGGCGACCAGTAATTGGGTAGGGACAATTAGCCYCACACTTGATACTTATACCGAGGTCCGAGGGAGGTTAGGGGTCAAGCGGAATCATGCTTGATCCCCTCAGCTAGGTTGTAWGAATCTCGAGTCCATAAGTCTGAGGGTACACGGTCAGGGATTTACTCAAGAAGCCGGTCAGGCCACTTGCTCGAAGGTCACAGTCCAACGACCGTGTCGAAATGGTGCCGCTGGAGGAAGGTCACTTAGGCTTTCATGCATTTTTAGCTTAAGTGGAGTTCCTCGGTAAGGGGAACCGAATGCAAGAACCTTTCGAGGAGAAGGTCCAGGCAGGGACTAATGATCCCCACGTTAGACTGAGTCCTGAATCCCGAAGGTATTTTCTTAGTTAGGGACTAATAAGCCCCCCTTTGTCGAACTTTGAATTATAAGTAGGTTTGCTCGGTTTGAGGCTAATAAGCCCCAAGCTGGCTGAGCGTTGAGCATCGAGGGTGTCTGCTCGGTCAAGGGCTAATAAGCCCCACGTTGGCCGAGTCCCGGGTCTCACTTGTAGGTCAGGGGCTAATAAGCYCTAGATTAGACAAGTGTTGGGCCTCGAGGAGGACTTGTGACAATTTTAATTTTAAGGTGATTTCCTTGTTTCCCGAGGGAGCTAGCCCCGGGAAAAGGAGGCCATTCCCTTGGATCCCGAGGGTGTCATCTCCGAGAAAGGGGGAACCATCCCTTTGGTCCTGAGGGTACCAGCCTTGGGAGATTGGGTCTTTTAATCCCGAGAGTATTAGTCTTGGGAAAAGTGAAACACACCCTTTAATCCCGAGGGTGCTAGCCCCGGGAAAAGGAGAATAGCCCCTCTGATCCCGAGGGTACCAACCTCGGGTAAGGAAGGGTTGATCCTTTGATCCCAAGGGTACAAGCCCYAGGAAAAGTGAAAGGTTGTTCCTTAAATCCCGAGGGTGCCAGCCCCAGGAAARGAAAGGATGTTCCTTGGATCTCGAGGGTGCAAGCCCCGGGAAAGGAAGGGTTGTTCCTTGGATCTCGAGGGTGCCAGCCCCGGGAAAGCAAAGGTTGTTCCTTGGATCCCGAGGGTGCCAGCCCCGGGAAAGGAAAGGTTGTTCCTTGGATCTCGAGGGTGCAAGCACCGGGAAAGGAAGGGTTGTTCTTTGGATCCCGAGGGTGCTATCCCCGGGAAAGGAAAGGTTGTTCCTTGGATCCCGAGGGTCCCAGCCCCGAGAAAGGAGGAGTTGGTCCTTTGATCCCGAGGGCACAAGCCCCGGGGAAGGAAGTGGTGATCCTTGGATCCCGAGGGTGCCAGCCCCGAAAAAGGAAGAGTTGACCCTTTGATCCCGAGGGTACAAGCCCCGGGAAAGGAATAGTGAATCCTTGGATCTCGAGGGTGTCAGCGTTGAGAAATGAAGAGTTAATCCTTTGATCCCAAGGGTATAAGCTCCGGGAAAGGAAGAGTTGAACTTTGGAGAAGGAGTTTAATTKCGTTTTGGTTTTGAATAAGTGTGATAGCTCGGGAAAGATTGTCTCTCTTCTCAATGAGAAGGGATCAACCTGGATAGGTTTCCTTGTCCTTTTACCATTAAAGGTAATATGTGACGTGTCAAGGTAACCGTTCTCCTTCCTTTGCTTATATAATAGTAACTTTCCTTTCATTTTCACACATTCCATTTCTAAACTTCACTTCTTTCTCAAAAAATTTACTCTCTCCTCACTCTAGAGATTTTACTCTCTTCTCTCTCTAGAAACTCTCTCTTCTCTCTCTAAAGGGTATTCTTTGGAGCTTCTCTCTCTAGGGCAACAGTGTCTGGTGGAGTGCTTGGAATCATTGAGGAAGTACGTTCTCATCTCCCTAGTTTTCTCAATTAAGGTACGTAACCCTTCTGACCTCCTTGACTTAGGTTTTTTTTGTATATTGCATGATGGTCGACTTCCCTTCTGATTCTGAGCTTGGTAGTAGTAGTAGCCCTGTATAATCCCCGACCTAAGGTTTAGTATTTTCTGACTTGAATCTTAGTCTCAGTGTAGCTAYTGATGAACTTCCTAAACTAGAACCCATAGATGATTTGCCTGGATCAGACTTAGACAATATGCCTGAGCTTGAGTTCGTAGATGACATGCCCAAGCCTGAGCCAGTACATARCCTTTTAGAATTAGGACTTGTAGATAACCCTCATGTGCCGGATGTTGTAGATAATCCCCCRATGCAGGAATATACTTATGACCTTGTAAATGGGATCCCATATCTAGACAATGCCATCTTACCCGATGGTGCTACCATCCCAAGTGTAGTCTATGACCAGCATATATTGGATGGTATCCCGATCCAGACTCCACCCTTGACCCCCCCGAGCCAGAGGGAGAAGATTTAGAGGGTGTTGCCCGACCTTGGGAGATCACTATGTGTAGGAATAAGGGGAATGACTGTGCCCAGTTTCTTCGTAAATTTGTAGATAATATGGTCACTTATAAAATTGGCAGAATGGCTGGAGCTTCTACATCTGGTCAAGATGTCCCGGACAACAAAAGGGGATCGGGGTCCTTCTTCATCRAGAGGCACTATCAACAGCGGGTGCTGAGGGAGCTGCATTTTTGGGAGAGTACCAAGTACTATCTTTCTCCTCTCTACCGGTACATTGCCCCGGAGTTTGATCATTCGATCATTACTCCTCCCCCGGGCATGGTGGGAATTTACCGAGGCCACTTGGAGATGGGCCTTTRGTTTCCACTCGATCCTTTCATCCAGGTCATACTAGATAGCTACAACCTTGCCCTTCATAACTTGATGCCCAATTCCATTGCCAACATAGTGGCCTTCTTGTCTATCTAAAACTGGATGCGGACATCCACGACCCTGACCATGTTTCGAAACACTTTAAACTATCTGAGTGTCAGGGGAGCTATATGGCCGAGGGTGGTGGATTTTCCAATGCCGGAAGCCATACAAGGTATTTGGCAGGACTCGGTCGAGCTGGAAGGGCTTCCGTGGAGAATTTTTGTTTGTTTATAGGCCTATGGCTTGGAATTTTCCCCGGTTTAGGACACTTAACCGTCCTAACTTGGTTTTAAATTACAATATTCCACCAATGAATGTGTCCGAGGGTGTAGTGGCCTTCTATTTCCCGAGGGGGAAGCAATGGGCGAACAAGGAGCCTTATGCTCTTCTCGACCTGATCAAGGACTGCCTACCCGATTGTGACATCTTGCAGAACGAGCACTATTTGGCTATGTGCCGTCTGAGCCAGAAGATGTCTCCCGGTAGGGTCCTTCTTCGGGTTTCCCGATGCCTCGTCCTTGCTTTTCTCGTACAATTGATTTTACTTGTAGACGTGAACTCTGACTTGTGTTATTAATGCAGAGGCTAGTAGATTCGGCAACCTTGAGATGGTTGGGATCATCGACGTTGAAGACTTCCTGTTCGCCGGCGCTGACGAGATGCAGGCGGGCAACCTCTCGGTCCCTGGCGCTCCTGCTGTAAGTCTTTCGTCCTTGCTGAGCCATAACACTTTGCCAATTGTTTCTTTTTATAACTTTAATTTGCTGTTGTGTTTGTAGAATCCGAAGAAGAAGGATATCTTCGGAGATGGAAGGGGTCCGGGAGAACGACTCGGAACAGGAGCATCCCCGAGTTCCTCCCACTAAGCCTACCCCGGTGGATAATTTTGAAAATTTTAACCCGAGCATCCACATTGATTCCACTGAGGATGTTGGTACTCCATACTAGAGGAAGAGGCCTCAAAGGGACTCGGAGGCTGGCCCAAAAATTCCCCTCACCTAACTAGATGACGAGGGGAAGCAGAAGAGGGCTCAGTCTACCCTCTCGGAGGTAGTCCACCAGGAGGACGTTTCGGACTCATGAAGGCAAGGGCCCGGGCTCGAGAGATTGAGGAGCTACAGAAGGCCTGGCTAGAGGTAAGCCTTGCTTTCTCCCGATGCTGTGTACTTGTAAGTTTGTTGTGTTTATTGTATGCTTAACTGAGTTCTGCCTTTACAGCTAACTGTCCGCATGCACTCCTTGTCGCTGCACAATAGGTCCAACCAAAATTCCTTGACCCGAAAGACGAATGACATCCAGGAAAAAGACAAAGAGCTATTGGCCCTGCAAGAAGAGAAGGCTGAGCTGCAGAAGTGGAAAGATGAGCGCTGGAACTCAATAAGGATTGCACTGCAGCCAAGGAGCTGGTCGAGAGGAGGAAACGGTCCATCGAGCGGAGGAATGCCACCATCGAGAGCCTGAACAAGTCTCTGGATGAGGAAAGGAAGAAACTCGCCGAGGGTGGGAAGGCAATGGTGGATGCCTGGTTTGCGACTCCTGAGGGTCGTAAGTACAAGATTCAACTTGGTCGGGAGTCTTTCCAGACCGGTGTTGACCATGCCCTCGGGAAGTTGGAATTCGCTGCCTCCGACGTTGTCCCTGGTCATTGGCCTGCTTTGCGCCAAAAGTATGATGAGTTGCTGGCTCAGGAGCTGGCAGCCTTGCAAGAGAGGAGGTCGAAGCAGGCTGCTTTGGCTAGGCAGGAAGCTGCTGCTGCTACTGCTTTTACCACAATCCTGCTTCTTATTCCGAATGTCTATGCTTGTGTTTTTTCTCTGCTTTTCATTTCATTCTTGTCTTCTATTTCTCGATTGTCTATATTTGTATTTTTCATCATTTGCTAATCTTTGCTTTTCCTAAGGGTTGATATGTCTATCTTTACCTTGATAAAGTGCCTCCGAGGAATGTGTTGCCCCGAAGGTGGACATATCTAACCCTAAGATTGAAAACTTGGTAAAATGTTTGTACTAGAACATGCAAAAAGGAAGACGATCATTGAAGGAAGATCGTTCTTTATTAATGCCTTTTTATTACAAGGGGTGTTAGTCATAGCTAGGCTGACTGAACACTGCTCGGTCAGGGGATCCGGCTAGGATGGCCTGATAGAGGGTTATGTTGTTCTTACAGCATTTGAAAAATAAGAGAATAAATAAGGGATTTTTCCTCATATACCCCTGACTTTAAGCCTAATAACCCATATACCCCCGTGTTTTTAGAAACGCCTCTTATACCCCTAACATCAGATATAATAGCCTAAATACCCTTACTCTAACGGAAAAGCTGACACTGTTAGTCTTTTACCTCATTTAACGAACTTTTAATTCAACATAATTAGCTCCTAATCTATTCTCTCTCCCTCGTTCTTCTACCTGCATCTCTTCTCTCTCCTCCTTCCTCTACCTCAGCCACCACGTACTCCAACCTTCCTTACTACTTCTTCGATTTCCAAGCTTTATTTCGCCAACAATGAAATCAAACATAATAGCTTCAATCAATTGATGAATTTCGCAGCCATCAAAATTGAACAATAAAAAGTGGGGAAGAATACCTTAAAAAAACCAAAACCCAAACAATGATAGAGTGTTAAGATTGAGCAACCACACAACAACAGTAGCAACGCAACAATGGCAGTAGCGCAGAGACGTCGTCCGTCGAGTGAGAGGAGAGAGAGAGGGGTTTGGATCTATCAAATGTTTGAGTAATGAAATATTTTGAGGCAACGAGCAATGTCAGGTAGGTCGTCGAATTTCCCATCTAACCCACACCAAATTTCCCTTATTTATTTGTTCGATATAACMAAAGTTTAATCCTTAAACCCCAACAAAATCTCTCTACTATCAATCAAAACCCCCAAAATTCAATCCTACAACCGGTTGCAGAAATACATCTATCCAACCAGCTTGAAACGCAAATCAATTCCCGTATTTAATGTGGATCGAATTGTACTCATGGAGGTCGTCGAATTKCTACTTGTGTACGAAACGCCGTTTTCAAATTCGCAAGTTTTATTATCACAACCTCTCAGTACTTAACATTCAATTAGTGGTTAATTTGCTATGTTGAGATATTGCATTATTTACATTTTATTCTTTTACTTTTGTTTTTGGCATTTGAGACTTGTTTGCTTTTTGGGATTTTTTTTCTTTTGTTTGAATAGGATTTGTAGAATATGGAGGTTGAAGATGTGTTTGTGTGCCATTTTTTGTAGTGAAAAGAAATTGGGACAGTGAAGAAGAGTTAATGGTGATGGCGGAGTTTCAAATTGCAATGGTGGATGAAGGTAGAAGATTAGAGAAGAGATTATTAGTTAAATGAAGAATTATGAGTTAAATCCTAACGGTGTTAACTATTTAACGGTTTTTTTGGCTCATTAAGGGTATTTGGGCTATTATATCTGATGTCAGGGGTATATGAGGCGTTTCTAAAAACACGGGGGTATATGGTTTATTAGGCTTAAAGTCAGGGGTATATGGGGAAAAATCCCAATAAAAAATTATGTAAGTCTTGACCTTCAGATGTAATATTTGTGCAGGTTGTCAGCATTCCATGGCCGAGGTAGGGGCTTGCCTTCGGTATCCTTGAGCCTATAGGTGCCAGGTCTAACCATTTCAGTTACTCGATAGGGGGCCTTCCCAGTTAGGGTTGAGCTTGCCGAGCATATTTTCCCGACCTGTTGCTTCAAATCTCCTTAATACCTAGTCTTCGACATGAATTTCCTGAGTGTTAACCCTTTGGTTGAAGTATCTTGTGATTTTCTGCTTGTAGGTTATGGACTTCAGTAATGCATTTCCTCGGGTCTCGGGTAACAGGTCGAGGTCGATCTTCTTGAACTCTTCATTTTGGTCGTGATCGTAGAAAGTGACCCGAGGGGAAAGAACTCTGACCTCAACTGGCAGGACAACTTCACTGCCATATACCAAGGAGAAAGGGGTATGGCCAGTGGCTTCCTTGGATGTTGTCCGGGCTGACCACAAGACCCCGGGGAGCTCATCGAACCAGGTACCTTTAGATCCTTCCAGCTTGGTTTTGATTCCTCGCAGAATGACTTTGTTGGCAACCTCGGCTTGAYCATTAGTTTGAGGCCTATCAACTGAGGTTGCTCGGATGCTGATGCCGAACCAAGCACAATATTCCTTGGTTGCTTCATTGACAAATTACCTTCCATTATCGGTAACAAGCACTCGGGGTATCCCGAACCGGGTGATAATATTTCTCCAGGTGAACTGTTGAACCTGCTTCTCAGTGATGGTTGCCAGAGGTTCGGCTTCTATCCACTTGGTGAAATAGTCCACTACAACGATGAGGAACTTTCTTTGCCCTGAGGCTATTGGAAAGGGTCCCAACAGGTCAATGCCCCACTTGTCAAAGGGCAAAGTGGGTAGTATGGCTGAAAGCTAGTTTGCTGGTCGGTGGGGCATCGAACCATTCTTCTGACATTTTTCACATTTTTTGACCAACTCATGTGCTTCTTGCTTGAGGGTAGGCCAATAATACCCGGCTCGAAGCACTTTCCCAGCCATTATTCTTGCTCCTTGGTGACTTCCACAAGCACCCTCATGGATTTCCCGAAGGATGTAATCACCCTCGTCGGGAGTGACGCATCGAAGTAGCGGATGGGTGTAGGACTTCTTGTATAATTTGTCATTATACCACTCAAACCACCTAGCCTGAGTCCTCACCCTATTTGCTCGCTTCTGATCTTCTGGGAGTTGTTTGTCTCGTAGGTACTTTATTATCTAATCCATCCAAGTTGCCCCCCAATCTAGGACCATGTTGGATGGCTGAGCATTGATGCTTGGTTCTTTGAGTACCTCCCAAGTGATGGTCCTGGGTTCCAGAGACTCAGCTGAACTTGCGAGCCTCGACAAGGCATCTGCTTGGTGATTTTCTGACCTAGGAATGTGAACGATAGAGAATTGCTGGAATTTCTGAGAGAGTTCACTAWCTTTATTCAAGTACATCTTCATTCCATCTTCCTTGGCCTCGAATTCCCCGATGATCTGACCGACCACCAATTGGGAGTCAGACTTCATTGTCAAGGACTTAGCCCATGTTGCCAAGCACATCTGCATTTCGAGGATGACTGCTTCGTACTCAGTTCATTGTTTGACGCAGTAAACCCGAACTTGACAGCATACTCCAATTTTTCGCCCTGGTCAGTTTTCATGAGTATCTCGGCTCCGTTTCCTTCCTTCGTTGTCCAGCCATCAACATAMACCTCCCAACTTGCAGACTCGACTGGTTATGAAGGTCGATTGGGGCATTCCACTATGAAATCTGCCAAGGTTTGTGCCTTGATAGCCCTCCTGGGCTCATATTCGAGTCTGTAGTCTGCCAGCTGATCAGACCATTCGGTCATCCGAGTGGAGTGGTTTCGTCCCTCGATGACCTTCCTGATGGGTTGTCCGGTTAGGACCTTTATAGGATGAGCATGGAAGTAGGGTTTCAACTTTCGGCTGGCTATGACTAGAGCATAAACCAACTTCTCGACTTTAGAGTATCGGGACTCGGCACCCCTGTAAGCGTGGCTCACGAAGTAGACGGGGTGCTGAGCCTTGTCTCTTTCAGCAACTAAGACTGCACTTAGGGCGTACTCCGAGATAGCCAAGTAGAGATATAGTGGTTCTTCCGGCAAGGGTGACAGCAGCTTTGGTGTGGCAAACAAGTGTTGCTTGAGTTGTTGGAAAGATGTTTCTGCTTCTTTATCCCAACTTGTAGACACCCAAATGTGTCTCCCCAAATGAGTAACCGATGATAAAACATACCACGTTTCGTGATCAATTTGATTCTGAAAAGACGCAGTTGAACTCGTAAAAAGCTCGAAATATGTGAAGTCATGCTCGAAATCATGTGCCAAGGGTCAAATAAGAGGCAAAAAGTATTTTCTTTTATTTCTTTTATTTATTTTCTATTTTTAGAATTTTCTATTTAGTTTTAGGATTTTTTTAAAATAATTTATATTGGTGATTTGCATTCTTCTCATTTTTCTGAGTTCACCAATATTTTTAGATTATTTTTCTGATTTTTCTATAATTTTCTATGAATTTTACAATATTTACAAAAATTAAAATACACAAAAAATCAGAAAATACTTTAAAAATACCCAAAAAATACATGGAATGTTCTAGAACCCCCTAGAACCGTATTTTCTTGCAAAAGGGGGTGTTTAGGTTCATCTAGAACAAGAATAATCGGAATATTTTCAAAGAAGGTAGGGGATAATTGAGCGTATATACGCTCGCTTTTAGCGTATATACGCTCGTTTTTGCCTTTTCGTGCCTATAAAAACCCTCCTTTGCCTCATTTTCGACAACTTCACACGTTGCTAAGCTTCACATACTCTCTCACTTTCTCACTTACACTTTCTTGCTACTACAAACACGCAAATACGAGTTCTAGCGCTCTTTTGAATCGAATCGACGAGCGAAATTAAGGTATAACTCTGAGGTTGCTCAACTAAAACCTTYWTTTCGCCTTCTTCTAAACTTGACTAATAACTATTACGAGTCTCAATTAAACTAATAAAATGTAGAAACCCACCTTTCAGTTGTTGCATGTAAATATGTAGGGTTAATCTTCTCTTTTTTTGTTTTTTTTTTT
>SNQN01000213.1:130303-155458 GCA_008642245.1 Bassia scoparia | reverse complement strand
TTCCATTTTCATTATTACTTATTATTATCATTATCATCATTGTTAATATTATTATCGTCAATACTAACATGTTTATTTGTCTTGTTTAGTGGATCAATCAAAGACACTTTTTATTGTTTTCTGACGGTTTGTTTGATTGCAGTGACAAGGTAAGGATGGCGTTTAAATATATATATATATATATATATATATAAATAATATATATATATATATATATATATATAATATATACTGTGTCACGCTTTGTAATATTTGATTAATAAGACCGGAATTACGTAAATCACATTAAGTCAGATTAATTATGGAGACTGATGTATGATTTATTGTATGATTTTCCCCTCATTCTCATGTCATTATAGATGATTTTGGCCTCCTAAAGGCCTTGTTGCTACTAATATTGTGTGTTTAGTGTTTTGATAGTTTCAGGATCTTTTCAATGCTTTTGGATCAATTTTGGGCTGATTGAGATCACTAGACAGAGCTTCACGGATGTAGCACAAGCCTTGGATCGAGCGGAATTGGGCTGAGCATGAAACCGAGCCCAAACCGATCGGTTCAGATCCAAACGATCGTTAAGATCCAAACGATCGGTTCAATCCAAACCGATCGGCTTGAGTTCCGGTTTTGGGATTCCTGATCGGTTTATTTGTAATTCAATGAGGATGGCAATCTTGTAATTAAGCAGCTTGATTTAATTTAGAAAATAGCAAGAGTATTTAAGGGGAGAAATCCTAATTTTGTAATTATCTTTTTATTCCATTATTAGTTTTTATCAGAGAGAATACAGAGAACTCAATTACGTATTGTGAAACCCTAGTTTTTGGCTTTTCAATAGAATTCAATCATTCATTCATCAACTGCAATCATTCTTTTGGGAAATTAATATCTTTCATTTAATTCGTTTCCTTATTGCTTTCAATTGTTTTTATGCTTTTGATTATTGCTTTGAATTGTTTTAGGGTTTTTATTATTGTTTTGAATTGTTCTTTACTTTAATTATGTTTTTCCCAATCACAATCATCATGTTTAATTCAATTATGAGCGAGTAGTCTAATTTCTAGAGCGATTGGGGATCTTTAGCAATATGATTGATTTATAATTGGTTTGATTCAATTCATGGCGTGGCCTTTAGTCAAATTCCTATGAGATTGTTATTCATGTTAATCAATTTTGTAGGGCCCGACTTAATTGCTTAATCTGATTAGTCACAAGTCTCTAGATCTAGCAATTGAGACTTAGAACAAGATCAACATCAATAGGTAGAACGCGACTTTCCTAGGTCGAGAGATACGGTTAGGAGTAGTTCTATGGTTCAATTGATTCGAGAGAGCTTTGATCCTGTTTGAKTATGCCATGTTATGAATTGTTGATGCCAATTTGCTGTCAATTACTCCTATAGTGAACCATAGCTCTAGATTCTTTTATTATATAGTTTAATCTCTTCTGTTAATCGTAGTCATTAGTTCTAGTTAGTCTTAATCATAAACCAACGTTTCTCTTGCTAGTTTAAATGCTTATATTCAATTAATCAGTAGTTTTTGTTTCCTCGTGGATACGATCCTGTTACCACTAGCTGCAGGTTAGTTTTAATAGGTATTTTTGATAGGTACGCGACAAGCCTATCAACGACCGGTTTTTAGGCACCGTATTAATTTGATTAATATCAAGTGGACACAATATTTAGGTTAGGTAGTCATTTGTGTATAATAGGAACTCACTTTTTAGTAGTAACTTTAGGATTAGAACGAGAATAAGGTTTGAAATTGCTAAGTTGCGTGCATCCAACAGTCGTGTTTGAATGGAATTACAATGAGATCGAGTAGAGGCCGTTACATGCGGGCGGATTGGGTCAAACATTCAATCTGTACCATGTCTCCAAACCCAAGAGATGGTTACTGGATCGGACCGTGGGGCCTTTGTTTTGGCACCAACATTTCGGGCGTCCGTGATTAACCTTTATAGGCACGGTGGCGATCCCCTTACTCGACAACACTCCCCCAACGCACTCATGTRYGGGTTYTGTGGCTCAAGCCCACAACACAACTACACATCGATGTAGGCCCAAGCCCCCCCGTGGGGGCCCACGGTCTACACAACTGAAGGTGGGTTTTTTAAGGGCTTTGAAGAAGGCAAGGCTCTTATCAGCCAATCGTGACAGGAACCGACCCAAGGCAGCCATACAACCAGTGAGCCTTTGCACTTCTTTGACCGACCGAGAGGACTCCATGTTAATGATTGCCTGTATTTTGTCCAGGTTCGCTTCGATTCCTCTCTCATCTACGAGGAAACCCATGCATTTGCCTCCCCGAACACCGAACACACACTTTTTGGGATTCAGTTTTATATTAAATTTTCTGAGGGATGAAAAGGCCTCTCTGAGATCTGAGACGTGATCTTCAACTTTTCTGCTTTTGACTATCAAGTCATCAACATATATCTCAACATTCCTACCAATCTGACCCTTGAAAATTTTGTCTACTAACCTCTGGTAGGTGGCTCCCGCATTCTTGAGGCCGAATGGCATCACTTTGTAACAATAGACCCCTTGCTTGGTGATGAAATTAGTGTGGGGTTGATCTTCTTCAGCTATCGGGATCTGATGGTACCCAGCATTGACATCCATAAATCTGAACAAGGCATGATCGGCCGTTGAATCGACTAGGGCGTCAATCTTTGGTAGGGAATTGAACAAGATAATGCTTTGTTGAGATCGGTGAAGTCAATGCACATGCGCCAGGTTCCATTTGGTTTCCTGACTAGCACTACATTGGCCASCTAGTCCGAGTATTGACATTCTCGGATGAAGCCTGCTTCGAGTAACTTCTTGATTTCTGAGGCTGCAGCTTCATTGCTCTCTTGCCCCTGATGTCTAAGCTTTTGCTTTACACTCTGATACCCTTCCTTGATGCTGAGCTTATGCACCATGACCGAGGGGTCGATTCCGGGCATCTCCGTAGCAGCAAATGCGAAGACATCACAAAATTCTTTGAGAGTGGAAACGATTCGCTCCTGGGTTTCAGGAATGAGAGATTTCCCGACCCGGACAGTGTGCTCCGGGTCGTCATCGATCTGTACTTCTTCATTAGCCTCTGCTGGCTGAGGCCGATCGTATCGCTTGATGTTTTCACTAAGATATACATCTAGCCCGGTGAGGGCTTCCTTCTGAGGGGGATCCTTCTGCTTTTGGCCGACTGAAGGTTCAGAATCAGCATTGTGGAGGCTATTCACGTAACACTCTCTAGCTGAGCGTTGATTGCCATATAGCCGACCAACGGTTCCTGAATCTGCCTCATATTGTAATAGTAACTAAAAGGCAGAAATTGACGCTTTTACCTTGTTGAGGGTGGGTCTGCCGAGGATGATATTATAAGGGAGTTCTATATCTACGACAGTGAAGTACTCTTGAGTCGAGCGGGCTAGGTCCTTCTCCCCGATCTGGACAGGCAGTTTGATGATGCCTTCTGGATATGTCCTCTTTCNCTTTGTTGAGATCGGTGAAGTCAATGCACATGCGCCAGGTTCCATTTGGTTTCCTGACTAGCACTACATTGGCCAGCTAGTCCGAGTATTGACATTCTCGGATGAAGCCTGCTTCGAGTAACTTCTTGATTTCTGAGGCTGCAGCTTCATTGCTCTCTTGCCCCTGATGTCTAAGCTTTTGCTTTACACTCTGATACCCTTCCTTGATGCTGAGCTTATGCACCATGACCGAGGGGTCGATTCCGGGCATCTCCGTAGCAGCAAATGCGAAGACATCACAAAATTCTTTGAGAGTGGAAACGATTCGCTCCTGGGTTTCAGGAATGAGAGATTTCCCGACCCGGACAGTGTGCTCCGGGTCGTCATCGATCTGTACTTCTTCATTAGCCTCTGCTGGCTGAGGCCGATCGTATCGCTTGATGTTTTCACTAAGATATACATCTAGCCCGGTGAGGGCTTCCTTCTGAGGGGGATCCTTCTGCTTTTGGCCGACTGAAGGTTCAGAATCAGCATTGTGGAGGCTATTCACGTAACACTCTCTAGCTGAGCGTTGATTGCCATATAGCCGACCAACGGTTCCTGAATCTGCCTCATATTGTAATAGTAACTAAAAGGCAGAAATTGACGCTTTTACCTTGTTGAGGGTGGGTCTGCCGAGGATGATATTATAAGGGAGTTCTATATCTACGACAGTGAAGTACTCTTGAGTCGAGCGGGCTAGGTCCTTCTCCCCGATCTGGACAGGCAGTTTGATGATGCCTTCTGGATATGTCCTCTTTCYGCCGAAGCCGACCAGTGGATGATCTGATGCAACTAGGTCAGACTTGGAGTACCTCAATTTCTACAAACGGTCCCAAGTGATGATATCTGAGGAGCTTCCACTATCAATGAAGACTCTCTTCACCCGAGCATTGGATACTTTGACTTCCACTACCAGGGAGTCATCATGGGGTACGACAATAGGCTTGGCCGAGTGATCGTCAAAGACCATTGCTTGGCTCTTGGGAGGCACCTCACCACTGACCTTCAACACTTGGTGTGTGAGATCCTCCAAGTGATGTTTCCGTCCCCGATTCCTAGGTCCGCCTGAGGCATGTCCTCCCGAGATCACATTCACAGTATGCATGGTTTCATTGCTAACCTGAGGATGGTCCTCTTTCCGTCGAGGATGGCTCTKCTCTCTCTGGTGTCCTTCTTCCTGAGGTACCGATTCAGCTTCCCTTCATTAGCAAGATGATCTATCTTCTGTTTCAGTTCTCTACGATCTCGGGTGGTGTGCCCATACTCCCGATGGTATTCACACCAAAGATTTTTGTTTCGCCTGTTGGGTGTTGTCCTGACGGGCACGGGCTTTGGCAAGATGTTCAGGGGCTTGATGTCTAGGAATATGTCTCTCCTGTTGGTGTTGTACCGAGGGTTATCCCCTCCATCCCTGAGTTTGGGCTTTTTGCCCTGAGCCTGACCGTTGTCATTTATGTTATCATTAGGCTTCCTCTTGCCCTCAGTTGAGGGTTGGTCATCATGCATATTGTTTATCTCTGAAGCCTGGATGTACTTCTGAGCAAGTTCTAGAGCCTCCRAGTATTTGGTGTGTAACACCCCAATAATTCTCCACTTTACCTGTGAAATTTTAAGCCGAAAATACGGAGAACTATTGGCATGTCACTGCCACGTGTTAAAACGTTTAGGCTAAAATAATATTTTGCAGCGGAAATCAAAGATAGAAAATAGTTCAAACCAAAGGTGTTAAAAATCTGAAATGTAAAAATTCATTTGACAAGTTGGAACCATTAAGGCCCTGATTCGCAAATAACGGTAAAATCCCTCTTAAGAACTTGAAATGCCAAAATAGTTCCGAGAAAGGGCTATGATCAGAAACAAACAAATAAAAGCACGGGCGGCTCTCCACTCAACCCATCTCATTCCAGCTAGTCACCTTAATTATACATTCCTCCTGTGCAAAAAATCTGCTCCGATAATTTTCCAGTGAAATAAGGATCATCAACAGGTCACCAAAAAGAAGAAAATGGTGGACAACCACAAAAACACAAACATCAATCAACAAAAGCTGAGTACATATAACATACGAAAATGAGAAAAAAACATAGACAACATCCCCCTAAACCTGGACATATCCAGTTCCGACACCTCTGCTTAGAAACAAAATAGAAAACCAACTATGGTGTTTATAACCACTTACACATTACACACTATATAAGTTGAGTCCCAACTCAACCAAAATCATCAATCCATATTACATACACTGCTCCCAATACAACACATCCTAATATCTAACTGCTCATGTAACTAGATTGTACCTAGAATAGTTTTACTCGACTCTAATACATACTCAATATATTTTAATTACATTTGTTATGATATGGCAACAGACAAGGCCTGTCCAAAACCCATGTTAACAATTTAGGAACATCAACCAGCATCAAGTGTCCATCAAACCCAAGGTGCCACAAAACCTGTCCCCCGCTTCAAAGGCATCAAAAACAGTTAAACATGATGGCGAAAAGGGCGGATCGTACCATAGTTAGTTATGATTCAAACTAACCCCATTTGGAATAAAATTCGTTATAAAATAAGTGAGAGAGACGCGTCTGATCAGCAATACGACTCTTCGGAAGGAAGCGAATATAGTCGCAACCCAACCTGAATGTCAATACTCTATGAAGTGCACAAGCCCAGAGTTTTATTTCATTTCGTAATTGTTATTGTAACGTTAATTTTCGACAGCTCATATGCTCACAGCAGACATGCCAGGTCTCCCCAGACATCTTACAATTTTCAGTCCACTTGAATAAACATTCCATACAAATACTACACACTCAATATACTGTGGACATAGCCAATAACTCTCGTCATTAAGACTTGAATCTTCCTTCTTACTCGATTCTATCATTCATGAACGAGTAAACAATCACCTCATGAGAAGTTATCACTTGACCCCACTTAATTCATGTTATGCTTGGTATTGTGATAAAATTACCTCATGGAAACAATTATACTTGACTCCACTTATTTCAATAGACCAAATCAATTAATTAAAGACAAATGACTAATTAACGACCTTCATAACAACCTCATGAACAAACCAATTTCCACCATACTCCTCAATTTCCACAAATATAGACCAAGACACAAATAAATAATTCACTCGTGACTACCAAACAATTCCATGGACATTTCCTACTCATGCTYCTAAGTTATCAACCATCCTCAAACAACTTTAAGATCAAAATTCCGCAAGTAGTACGTACCTTGATAGGAAAATAATCCAGCTATCTTTTTCACTTCAACAATCACACAAGGAGAATTTCTTCCTACAACCAAATAGAAATCAATTACTATAGATTCCTAACACAAAATTACAGAAATATATGTTCCTTGAAGTCATACAAAAGCCTTTAGAAATAAACCTCGAACATGTTTTAAAAATTAACTTCAATGCTCGTATAATAAACCAGTCATTTGTGTTTTTAATACCTTAAAAGCCATATTTTTCAATGGTTAAAAATCACTTTGAATATGTATAATAACTCTGAAAATATCACACTTAAAACATGTTTTCGTGCCAAATATTTTTGATTATTTTTAATAACAAAACATATCTTGTAATCGAAAATTGTCAATCTGATGTAATAATTTATTAAAATACTAAAACACCACGAAACTTTATGAAAATTTCACAAAAGGTGTATTACTGTATATAGAACATCCACACAAATTTTCGTAAATTCTAGATTAATATAAAAATAAAAAAAAATCGAATACCATGCCAGCAACCTGGAAAACAGTCAGTTTGAAAACGAATTTATTGAAATAGCAAATCAGCTTCGAAAATTCTGAAACTTTTACACAAAGTCTCTGACTSTATATAGAATATGCATACAAATTTTCGTAAATTATTAATGAATATAAAAATCAGGAAAAATCAAAATCCGAACCTGAAACCCGAAAAATGTCAATTCGAATACGAATTTTTTTAAAATAGTAAACGTACTTAGAAAATTCTGAAAATTTTACTAAAATTGTACAACAGTATAGTGAACACTCATTTAAAATTTCACAGATAAAAGAATTGTATAAAAATAATAAAAAATCAAATACTAAAACTAAACAAATTAATCAAAAATGTGAAAAACCCTAATTTTRCAATTCGATAAATCTGAAAATTCCCAATATAATCAACATCACAAAAAATCATTAACTTTGTAATTTAAAGTAGATTATACTCAAAATTATTAGTAGAACAATTGGATTAAAAAGAAYTTCAAGAATTAATCAAAGTTGAAACAATAAAACAAAGAAGGAAAGAGGAAAGAAGATAGGACCGACAGGGCGGGGCTGGCCGGCGACGGTGGGCGGCGTCCATGGCAGCAGCTAGGCGGAAGCAGGACAAAGCAACGCACTTCTCTCCTTCTCCCCATTTTTTTTTTTGGAAAAACTTGAAAGAAGCGTATGAAGTGAATGGGTAAAAATAAAAATCCTCCTTTTTAACTGACTTAGGTTTTAATTAAAATATTATATTTATTTAATTTATTTTGTTTTGGGTATTGAAGAAAACATAAATTTCTATCATAAAATATAGTTTACACGAAAATAATAAAATTCAACAAAGATATACTCCCTCCATTCCTTGAAGATCATGCCATATGCGTTTTTTTAACTATTCACAAGTGTAGAGAATCTTGTAAATAACTATTAATGTATAAGAATAAATATAGTCATGTGGGGTCTTGTTTGATTCGTGTTAATGAGTAGATTATTAATATTCAATTGTTACCATTTTTACACATGTGTAACTAAAGATATAAACGATATAAAACATGCATTGGAAAGCGTACGAATAGTAACCGGCAGGAACTTCATGGAACAGAGATAATATATCTTTTCTATCACAAAATATAATTTAATTGAAAATAATGACATTTAAATATATATCTTTTTATAAGATAAATCGCAATATATTTATAAGAAAATATATTTATAAATATTTGAAAATTACGGGGGATTACAATCTACCCCTCTTTAAAGAAGTTTCGTCCCTGAAACTTGTCCCAAAATCCTCAATCTCTCAAGAAAAATTCCATAAGGAAAGATAWTGGTATTGTTGTAAACTACTTGTGTCACTGAAATAATACTCCACTTACCATACTTGACACGATTTCACACACTTTTATAGTATGTGCTCCAAACAAAATCATGCCTATTAGACCAAAGTCAAGCAACTTGAAGTAATGATTGCCAAAACAATGCAAAAGCTCAAGCAAAACGCATGTCAAAGTAATTATCAAATCCTCTTAAACCGTGTTACAATCACCCCCACTTAAGGAATGCAACGCCCTCGTTGCGCCCTGGAACTCGACAATTACCAGGAGGAAAGCTCAAGTAATCAATAACAAAACTGTCATAAGTAACAAAACGAGGCAAAAGCGCGAAATTATATCGCATTCTACCCCCTTTAAAGAAAAGAGTTACGTCCCCGTAACTCACCTCAACAAACAACTCGCCTTTACAAACAACTCACTATACTTCTTGTGCATCTCCTCCGCTCATACTTTTGGTTAAACCGCCGAATTTTCACCTTTTGACATTCTTGTTTGTCCACTACGTACTTTTGGATGTAATATGCGCATTGGTTTTTCCTCATATATCAGGGACTCATCCAATCGGATTTTTCTTTCAAGTTTATCAATAATAACAAAAATAGTATCATTTCTAGTCTTGGTCCAAGGTAATCCTGTAACAAAACCCATTAGATATGGAATGCTCTTTCCACCGTATCCTCTAGAGGTGTACTTTCCATAGTCTCTTGTTAGTCTCACTTCCTTAAAGTACCCAACTCCCAAAAAAATCTGATCGAACTCAAAATACATCACATTCATTAGCATAGGCCAACGCAACTACCGCCTCACTTGCGAAACCACAATCAGTAAAAGTTGAACATTAACATTTAATGAACTGCAGGGAGTACACTAGGAAAGTCCTCAAGTTAAGCTTTTCCTTATTCTCGAATATATCAAAATAATCATCAATAACAAACTACCTGCTAGCACTCATGAAAACACGCGATTTATCACTCAAGAACTTTAGTCCCTAATAACTTACAAAACACAGCAAAAGAAAACCAACGATAACCGACCGTCTAAACAAACCAAAAACGTGTCAGATAAAATGCAAAAACACGGATCGAAAAAACGTTACCGAACCTCGGTCAGGTAATTGACGGTCTAGAGCATACTTATGGCCGTTAAAGAGTTTACGACCGCTCAACGTCGGAAAAATAATTACCGACCGTGACCGGACCTTACGTGTAGCAACGTTGATGTGCGTCCTGTCAACAACGACGGAAAAATCTCCGATCCGTCTCAACTGCGCGTGATTACCGACCACTTACGGTCGGTAAACATAGCATCACCAAACGTTGCAACGGTCGATAATCTATTCTCCCGCCATTGCAAAATTCGAGATTAAAAAAATTGAAAATTAGGTACCAACCGTCTGGCGGTCGGTATAGTCAAAGATCATATTGTTTGACCATTACCACCCCCCCTGGACGTCTGGTAAAATGTCAACAACGATATCTGTACTTTACCGACCGCAGGCGGCCTGAAGGCAAAAAAGATGTGACCTTTGACCATACCGACCGTTTTCCAGGCGGTCGCGTATCCTAATTTTTTTTTTTTAATATTTTATGCTTAATTCCCTATAAAATAATGCCAATAGCGATAATTTTTAAACATTACGTTTCCATTACTTCGAAGTGCAATGAATCCATTAACCTAAGTAGCATTTCATCAAAAGGCAAATGTGTCTACAAAAATGTGTTTAGTCGTTTTCTAACACATCAAACGCAAATGTTTTTATAGATGCATACATACACATCCTAACCTCCTAACACAACACTAAAGTCCCATGTGGCATAGGATGCCGGAGGGTCATGAGGGTCGTCGTCTCTACGGGAAAGGAGTGCTACTGCACTACTGCTGAAGATCTGTTGTAGCGTCCAATGTGCCTGCAACTCGCTGTATCCTCACTCGAGCGTTGTAAAGTCTACCGACGCTCTCGCTCCAAGGCAAGCGCTCTGCTGCTCAACCTTCAACGCTCTTGTCTAACTCGCACCATCTCTAACAGACGGACATATTGCTCCCTTCAAATAAGGATCTTCCTGCCTTAAGAAGGCAAAACTCTTAGCTTCTTCATTTGGTTCTTCATCGATTGAGTTTGTCCTTTCAGTCAACGAATGATCCCAAGAGCATTCAACCAACATCGTCTCTCGATATGGATGGACTTGAGGTAACGAGGAGGAGGACCCATGACAAGTTCCCCATTGACATAGCCATTAAAGTATCTCGTGTGTAAAACACTTCTTGTTACAATGAACTTGTGACCATGTCTGTTCCATGTAACGCGCCGTTCTTACAACGAATACATGGACACCTTATCTATCATCGTCATTTGCAACGGGGTGCTCTTGAGCGAATTTCAACAACTCATTGAACCCATTGATAACTACTCGACCTGCTCCTAAGTTGCACCACCATTCATCAAGTATTGTACATTCCATACTTTATTATTTTCATTGTTAACCACATCTACGCAACTAAAAAAATCGATCAAATAAACTCTCACTTCGATCATATAAATAATGAGTGAGTTTGGAAATCTTTTTAGTAAATCGAATACATAATACATAATTATAACACAAAAACTTATCAATTCAATTACAATATTAATACTACTCTCTCACAATATATTGACTAATTCCTAAATCTTTTCATATGCTCCACAACTCGATCACCATTTTACTAACTACAAATGATCAATGAATCATTAATATTCAATATTATAATTCATAAACATATGCTCACAATATTACAATTCCTATCATCGCATTCAAAATCAATCCTGTGTGATAATCATAACATTATGCTCACATTATTAATTACTAATTCCTGAATCCACTCATTGCTAACAAAATAACAATAGTAAACAAAATAGATCATCTCACTATTATCTAATACAAACAAATCACAACAAAACAAAGAATATCAATAAAACTAAATAATTCAAAACTACATTTTAGCAAAACAACAAACATAAACAACAACCAACAAAAAAATACAAACAATTACAAAAAACAGAAAAATAATAAAGAACACAACAACAAAAAAACAGAAAAAAATATTCAAAAAAACAGAAAAAATAAAGGGTTTTTCTAAGATATGCCCCGATTTTTGCGTTTCCAAGCTGACTCCACGATTTTAAACCTTCTAAGATGTGCACCCGAGTTTTGGTTTCTTATAAGAGCCTTCTATAGTTTACCATACTTAACAAGGTTACTTTTAAATATATAAAAACCAAATAAAAACAAAAACAATTAAAACCCCAAAACCACTTCTTCTCTCTCCATTGGTGCACTGCCATCTCACCCCTGATGCACCACCGTCAAAGGGACCCGACGCAAGCCCCAACCTAGCCCACTACGACACCTCACCACTGATGCACCACCATCAAAGGGACCCACGCAAGCCCCAACACTAGCCCACTGCGACACTTGCCCACTATATCGCACCCACCATTGCACGCGATCGAACGAAACACAATCGCACCACCAAATCGCAACCCACTGATTGCGAAGTCAAGCCCAACCCAAACGCCTCACCGTCGTAGCGCCCGCCATACTTGACTGACCCGCCAATCAACCTTACCTCCACGTGTCGTGATTGATTGTTTGAATTAGGGTTAGTTTTTATTTGCGGTGGGTGAGTGGTGGGTTGTTGGTTCAAGTTGTTTGGTGTGGTTGTGTGCGGTTCATTGGTGAAGGTGGGGTGCGTAGAGGATAGGTTGAGGTTAATAGTGGAGTGAGGGTGAGGGTGGTGTCGTGGTGGTACTGTACTAGTTTGTCTGGGTGAGGGTGTTGTCGTGGTGGTGTACTGGTGGCTAGGGCCTGGTCGGTACCCTGGTGGGGGGTGGTTTTTCTTGTTTTTGTTTTTTTAAGTTTTAAGTTAACCTTGGTTAAGGTAACAATTCTTTGGAAGGTAAATTCTTGTAAGAAAACCAAACTCGCGTACACATCTTAAAGGTTCAAAATCGTGGAGTCAGCGTGGAACCCAAGAACCTCGGGGGCATATCTTAGAAAAACCCAAAATAAAATTAAACAACTAACAAAACAGCCCACCACCATACATGAAAAAAAATCAACCTAAATTAAAAAAAACGATAAATTTGTGAGTTTGAGTTACATTATAGTAAATTTGATTGTTTGTGTGATAATGTGAGTATAATTGAGTGTTTAATTAAATTTTTGAGGGTTATGAATTGATTTGATTAAGAGAAAAAAAATTAGGGTTTGTGACTTACCTCGAATTGGGGAGTGCGGCGACGAATCAGGCCGAGAGGACCACCGGAGAGAGGAGAGAGGACGTCGCTGCTGGTGTTGTGTGGCCGCTGCTGCTGGTGGGTTGTGCGCAGCTGCTATGGTGTTGCTTGGTTGTTGCGTGAGAGAGGCGAGAGGAGAGAGGCGAGACAAGAGAGGAGAAGGAGTGGCAGTCGCAGTGGCCGGCGAGATGGCAGTTGCCGGCGAGGAAGACAGCCGCCGCAGAGGAGAGAGGGAAGGGTTTTCGAGGGAGTTTGGGTTTTGCGAGGGAGTTGAGAGACGTATGAGTTGTGAGGGAGTTTGGGTTTGCGAGGGAGTTGAGAGACGACCCTAGCAGTGGTCTTCTTTTTTTTGGGGAAAAAAGGATTACCGACCGCCAGCGGTCAGTAAAACATTCTAGGCGGTCGGTAATCCTATCTAACTGGTCAACTTAAATTTTTGACCCTTTTACCGACCGTACAACGGTCGGTAAAAATTTAAAACGGACGCTAAATTACGTCCAYTTGATAAAACGGTCGGTAATGTGCGTCCAACCCCAAAACGGTCGGTAATTATACTTTTTCAGACCGTTTTAGGGACGGTCGGTAAAATTGGACGGTATAAGCGCGGAATCTTGTTGTGAAAAGGCATGACTGTAAACTCACAGTGTACATAACGTGTCCTAAGGCACGCTAAAATCTCAAAAGTAATTGTTTATTCAACATAAGATCTCGAAACTTCCCTCAAAAGTCATACTTTATATTGCTTCACTAGTCGCTTCCACCCTTTAATGCAACTCATCTTTAACTCAAAGACAAGCTACTTCCTTTCAACTTATTCACTAAACAATATTCCGTGGCCGTGGGCACAAAATAAGCAAGGAACACATACTCCAGTTACGAATAAAACTCCAACCAAGACAAAATSTAGAGAAAAGAAATTGTGAACGACATTCGAAAACCTCTCACCTTCCATCCTACTCATCCCAAACCAACTTATTCATGGCATAAATCCTCTGTTCTAAYTCTCCCTGCCCTGAGTAACAAAGTAAAAAAGCTCCCTCCAGTCCCTTTACCCTAGGAGATAAAGAGAGGAAACTATAAGTATCCTTTCAAGTGTTTCACAACCAACCATCAACTTCTCGAAAAAAAGTTTGGAATTAGTGAGATTATGCCACGAACGTACGCTTTTTGGCAACCTCCAAGAATTCAAGGCTACCAAATAATTTAATACAAATTGTAAGCCGGTAGCATCACGTGAAACATTCCTTAACAATTACATTGATATTAACTGAAAACAAAGTGGATGATTTCCAATTTTGCTTAACGCAATGGTAAGACGAAATGATCGTATCACGCAAAAACTTGCTACAAAGATTATACCCGATTTAAAAGAAAAGAAGTTTCGTCCCCGGAAACTTGTCCCCAAATCCTCAATCTCTCAAGAAAATTCCATAAGGAAAGATAATGGTATGTTGATTAAACTACTGTGTCACTGAAATAATTACTCCACTTACCATACTTGACACGATTTACACACCTTTATAGTATGTGTCCAAACAAAATTATGCTATCTAGACCAAAAGTCAAGCAATTGAAGTAATGATTGCCAAAACTGCAAAAGCTCAGCAAAACGCATGTCAAACAATTATCAAAATCCTAAATCCTCTGACACCCGTGGGTGTAACATGGTAGATACCCCTCAATGACAGGTCTTGTTTAACGGCAGGTCTAAGGCCTTTAACATTAGGGTGAGAAAAGCGCCAACATTGTCTTCTGAGATTTCGAAATTGCCAGGGGATTCGGATTGAACGCTTTGATGTAGCTAACAGTCCGTTCAATTTTCTTGTTCATGCTCATTAAATGCGGCAAATTAGTTTTCTTGTGGCTGTTTGTTTAGTGTAGAACTAAAATGTCTCCCCAAATGAGTAATCATGATGAATATACCACGTTCGCAATTAATTCGAATCACAAAAAAATCGCAATTGGAACTCGTTAATTGAAGGATCGAAATATTGTGAAGTAAGTCACACTCGAATTGTGAGTCAAAGGTCAAAAAACAAGGCAAAAATATTTTCTTTTCGGTTTTTCGATAAACTCAAGGTTTTTCAAACAAGTTAGCTGGCGTTCCATGCTTTTTGTTTTTTATCATGTTCCTCCACATCTTTTTGATTCGCCAGTATTTTAAATTATTTTCTGATTTTTCTATGATTTTCTATGATTTTGCATGTTTAAATACGCAGAATAGCGCAGAATAATACCGGTGAATAGATTAGAAAATACGCGGAATTCTAGTAATCAATACTCTTGCGAAGGAGGCGTCTAGAATTAATCCGTAACATTAGGAAAATGAAGACGTATGGCAAAGAATTATTCGATCAAATATATCCAGGGTTTTTGAAAAATATATACGCTTTGAGGGCCGTATATACGCTGAGGAGCAGGTATTACGCTGCCCCTCAGCGTATATAACGCTCCCTCAGCGTATATCAACTCTTGTGATCCCGGATTGCTCCCATTGGAAGCGGTATATATACGCTAAGGGTGGAAGCGGTATACGCTCAATCCTCAGGTAATTACGCTCCATTCTCCTCTGCGCCTATAAATACGTGCCTTGCCTCATTCGAGACACCACGGTTTTGAGCGATTTTCCATACGACTTCCGACTTCCAACCTTTTCATTTAAGCTATTCGTCATTCACAAAACCCCATTCACAAAACTCTTTCACAATACCATAAATACAGTCTTTTGCGTTCTTTTCGTTCGATTTGACAAGCGACAAAACAAGTTGTTAAATTCTGAGATTACTCACCAATGAATCTCTTTCATACTTCTTTAATTTGATTAATCATTGTTATGAGTTTTTAATGTAATTAACCATGTAGAACCGACTTTGAATCGTTCAATGTAAATATGTAGGTTTCCATGAGTTTTCCATGTTTTCAATTGTTTTGTTTTTTGTTCTTTTGATTTCTTTTCATTATTATCATCACTTGTCAATACTAACATTTTTATTCTTGTATAGCGATTTCAAGGCGAAAGATTCATTGCGCTTGTTGTTTATCATGAACTTAACAATTTGTTTTCTTTGTCTTCATGTGCGATTCAAGGCAAAGATTTCGTTTCGTTTCGTTTTACAACACTAACCTTTGTTTGTTTGCAGATTTGCGGTAAGATGGTTTTGTACATATATTGCGAGTTCAAAATACTTCATATTGTCATTGTTGTATATTTTGTAATATATTTTGTTAACACAAGACCTGGAATTATGTGAATCACTTTAAATCAGATTAACTATGCAACCTTGTTTTTAGGCACGTTTTACATGATATTAATACAAAAGTGGTCACAATTTCTAGGTTAGATATCTTGTGATAATAGTAACACACTTTCATAAGTAATTTTAGGTTAGTAGCTCTAAGGTGCTAAACGTAAGTTATGTGCATTCAATAATCGTGATGAATGGATGCCATGAGACCGAGTAGATGCCGCTACATGCGGCAATGGGTTTCAGTTCTGATTCGTGCCATTGTCCCGAAACCCACGACTGGTTATTGATTGGACGTGGGGCATATGAATTTGGCACCAACGTTTCGGGTTATCTTGATGCGCATGGCTAAGGCAAGTCCTATCCCGGCCATCCGTGTGTGCACGGTACTATGCAATGCGTGTTGCAAAGGGGTATCTTGGCCTACATCGCTATTGCAAGTGGTGAAAACTGGACCAACTCCTGCCCTTGGCGTGGTACACTCTCTGACTTAACCTAGACTTGACCTAGTTTGACTGTCATCATGTGTCTTTGTTATATGTGCATGTATGGGTCTAGCCATTGTACAGTTTCTAGACCTTAACACAACACTTTCACATCAGTCCATGTCATCTGTTAGTTCGCATCATGCATTTCATGAGCCTATAGTGACTTTAGTGACTCTGCCTTAGGTCTGTGACCATGCTTTCACGTTAGCCAGCACACTTTGACCTAAGGCTTGACAGCTTGACCATTAGATTCCACATAGACCTCTGTGCTGTGTAGGTTTTGACTAGGGTAGCACAGACTTTTGACCTTAGACGTGACTTAGACCAATAGGAATTGACCTTCACTGTTTTGACCACACATAGGCATGACCCTACACTTAGGACATGTGCAATCATGACATTCCCCATCATTTGGTCGGCCCTTGTCAAAAAAAATTCAAAAAAAAAAATTCGAAAAAAATCAAAAAAACGAAAGGCCACTTGCATTAATACATCCAGTCTAGGAAAGATGACCATTGGATTAGGACTGATTTTGCATTGCATTCATGATTCAATAATGACCAAGGAAGTTCACTAAGGGTTTATTTTCTTTTTAACACAGGGATGAGCGGTCTCCATAGCCTTTGCTCGACCAAAGAGGTTTGAGCCCTCAGCCAATCCAAACCTAAGCCTTCCCCAACCCATTCAGCCAATCCAAAAACCCTAAACCTCCTCAACCCATCGACCTAACAGCCACACAAATGGCCCTCCAACAAGAAAACTCCAAAAGCTTGCGAGCAAGTCACAGCTTGAAGCTAGATCAAGGAGGCTGACCTCGACGCTTCCTTGGACAAAGCTGTTTGAAAAGGCAATCCAAAAGCCACCGACCCACCTTCTACCAAGGACCAACCGTCCTCTTGACCCTAACTTCAAACCACTCCAAAGGATTCATCAGCCGAGACATACCCCAAGTTCAAAGCCTGACTGATGAACCCTCGATTCCATTACAGGGATTTAAGACCACCATGGCCTAAAGGGATTGACTCTGCCTTTGTTTCCAATGGTCTTTCACCTTTCCTTGGAAACCTGATCAAGTCCGAAGTTGGTTCTTTTGTCACTTCCTGAGAAGAAATAGCTACTTGGAAGAAATCTCCACGCATCTATGGCAAAGGATACAAGGGTAACATTCAGCCCAAACATTCCTTCCGAGAGCTTGAAATCCTTACCAGGGAAGAACCGAGGGGTTCACCACTTTGACTAGATGGGAGGAGTTGCGCACCCTAGTCTCTCCCTGTCCTACTTTGAAGAAGAGATGGTAGACCTCTTTCTAACTCCCGCCAGAATACAAATATCATCTCAAGTATCGAGCCGTCACCACATTCGCAAAGGTCTTGGACTATTGGAGTGGACATACGGAATGGAATTTCTTCAATTCACATTGAGTCAGTTGGGAGTCTAGCTTTAGGATCGGTCGGAGAGTCCCTTTCCCTGCCTAGTGATTCTTTTTTTTTCCATTTTCGAGTCTAATTGTCATTAGGTTTATGGATGCAAATTCTGCAATCCAGCCTCAATGTAATAAATTCTTTTATTTTTAATAAAGTTCTTTTTTTCTCATTTTCTTTAGCTTTCCATATAGTTTGTGCTTCTACTTAATGCATCAAAATTCAATGATCCGACCTCATTAATTCAATGGACATTGCCAAGAGAGGCCTTCTTTATAGCTCCACAAACCAACTCTTCCCTCATTCCCTTCTCATATCAAAAATCCCTTGCAACCCTTTGACCAAATACACTATTCATTCAGCCTATCTTTTTCATATCACCCCATCTGCCTAACCCTTTGACCAAACGGTGGTAGGAAAAGAACCATGTGCAAAAAAAAAGAGAAGAACTAAAATGAGCCAAAAGCAAAAAAGCAAAAAATCAAGTTCAAATGCACGTCATCACAAATGCAAATCATTTCAAATCCAATGCAAATCCAAAGTTCAAAGCCCAAAGCAAAAGAAGCAAGAGTCTAAAAAAGCACACTGCGCACCGCGGGTCACTTCAATGATCATCGACCTTTTCAAAACCCTCAAACCCACAGCCTCACATACAACACAAGCCCTGCTCACACGAGGCAGTTGTCCAAATACCCCACGAGACACGGACGGTCTGTTTCCAAAAGGATACGTAGGAAGCCTCTTCTCGAGGCCATCCCAATAACTCGAATAAAATTCTACGTTCCATCTATAAGTTTGATTCTCTTAAGTTAACGAAAAGCAACAAATTCCTAGTGTAGGACCCGACATAGACTCGAGTTTTGAACCTACAATCATCTAGCGCAACACATCAATTCCCCGTTTACTTTTGCCCTTAGTCACAAATTTACCTTGTATTTTGTGAACCTTTAACCTATACTTTCATACACTTAGGGGCTTCCTCAAACTCATCCTTAGGGTATCACTCTACAGGCATCATCAGGCTCTCTTCAAAAGCATCGCATTGCGCATTCCCTCCATGTTCTCTCCTCGCTTGACGCATTCCTGTCAAGTTTACTGACTTGGGCAAATCAATATCAATCTCCTCATTCCTCTCTCCTCATGCAGCATTAGCTCAAGTTACTGAATTTGGGCAAATCAAATCACATCCTTCTTCTCCTACCATACACACAAAAGCTTAGCCAAAACCCATTGACTCCACACATTCACTGCCCACCTTGCTCCATCATACCATTGCCCCAAACTCGATCAAGTTGGGGGGCTCACCCACTAAACCATCACACCACAAACTTAAGCCATCCACACAACCCAAACCATGGGTTGGGGGGGCTCACTTGCAATCACAAGCATCGCCTTGCTCGATGGGGCTTTGAGACGGTCCCCCGCAATCTAAAAGATCTTACTTTAGTCAATTCTTCTTGCGTCATTTATGCATTAGGATCTAAGAATAGACTTGCATTAACACATATAGCCTTGCAACACTTATAGCATCATTGCGCATTGGTTTTAATACATCATTCATGCCGAACACATTACATTGCACATTTGCACATGGCACATTGCACAACACAAACAACATTTGCACATTCTAGCACATGCAACCACCTCCACACAAGGCTAGGGGCCCATCTTACATGCAGAACGCCCTAAATTGAATACTTTGACTCGTCTTACGAACGGTCGTCTCTTCAGGACCAGTCAAATGGGGCTTCTTCACACACAGCTCCTTTACACATTTCGGCTGGGTTTTGGAATTTTCTCCCGCACCAGAAAATTCCCATATATGCACACTCGGTCTACGGATTTCTCCCGCATACAGAAATCCAGCCAAAACATCTTCGTGGCTACGATTCTCCCGTACAAAAAATCCAGCACAAACATCTTTCGGGTCTACGATTTCGTCCCGCTACAAGAAATCCGCACAAGCATCTTTCGGGTCTACGATTTCTCGCTACAGAATCCGCACAAACCATCTTTCGGCGTTATGGTCCCCGCTACAGAAAGTCTCAAGCAAACACATCTTCGGGTCTTATGGTTTCTCCCGCTTACAGGAAAGAAATCTCAAGCAAAACACCATCTTTCGGGTCTTTGGACAATCTTCTGCCCGCTACAGAGTTCCGTCAGCACATCTTCGCGTCTGATCTTCTCCCGCTTAATAGGAAGTTCCGCCAGGACATCTTCGGGTCTTGGAATTTCTTCCCGCTCAAGAAGGTTTCCCCGCCAGCACATCTTCAGGGTCTTGGAATCTCTCCCCCCGCTCAAGAGTTCGCCACTCTTCCGTTTTTGGAGTTTGCTCCGCACAAAAATTTCCCATGGCAAGCCAAATCAGACCGCACGGGACCACGCTACAGGTTAAAACTAACCTTTGTTTTGAGGTACGGCCCAGAAAAAGGTATACTCAAAGGTCGCAGAACAGTCTGAAGTTGCTCTCCGAACCCGAAATCGAATTACTTTGACCTCAGTCAAAGTGGGGGGCTTCGTAGACACCTTAAAAATGTCTCCCCAAATGAGTAATCAATGATGAAGGATATACCCGTTATTCGGCAATTAATTCGAACTCGAAAAAAAAACGCCAATGTGACTCGAATGAAGCTGAAATATTGTGAGTCAAGTCACACTCGAAATTGTGAAGTCCAAAGTCAAAAACAAGGCAAAAATATTTTCTTCGGTTTCCGATAAACTCAAAGGTTTTCCACAGTCACGCTGGCGTTCTCATGCTTTTTATTTTTTATCATGGTTCCCACATTTTTCTGAATCCGCAGTATTTTTAAATTAATTTCTATTTTTCTATGATTTCAGAATTTTGCAAGTTTAAATACGCAGATACGCAGAAAATACGGAATAATTAGAAAATACGCGAAATTGTTCTAGGGAATCATACTTTCTTGCGAAAGGAGGCGCTCTAGGAAATATCCATCTAGAACAAATCGAGAACGGTTATGGCAAAGAATTATTCCGATCAAATATATCAGATTTTTGGAAAAATATATACGCTTGAGGAGCGTATATACGCTTTAGGAGCAGCGTATATACGCCTTGCCCTTAGCGTATATCCCGCTGCCCCTCAGCGTATATACGGCTCTCAGCTATATAACTCTTTGATCACGGATTGCTCCCATTGAGAGGATATACGCTGAGGAGGTGAGCGTATATACGCTCCTATGAGCGTATATACGCTCATCTCAGCGATGATATACGCTCCCTTTTCTTCCTCCGCGCCTATAAATTACGTCCTTTGCTCATCGAGAACACACGGGTTTGGACACGATTTTACCATCCACTTCCGACTGTCCAACTTTCAATTTCTAAAGCATTCTCTCATTCACAAACCCTCATTCACAAAAACTCTCACAAATACACATAAAAATACGAGTCTTTTGCGTTCTTTCGATTCATTTTTGACAGCGAGACACAGGTAATCTTGAGATTTACTCCACCAATAACTCTCTTTCACTTTCTTTTAATTTGTAATCATTGTTATGATTTAAGTGATAATTTAAACCCATGTTATAAGAAACCACTTTGAATCTTCCATGAAATATGTAGGTTTCCATTAGAGTTTCCCATGTTTTCATTGTTTTGTTTTTGTTTTCTTTATTCGTTTTCATTATTCATCCATCACTTGGCATACTAACAATTCCTTATCTTGTATAGCAGTTTCAAGGCAAAGATTCATTGCGCTTTGTGTTTTATTCATGAACTAACATTGTTTCTTTTGCTATTAGCGTTCAAGGCAAAAGATTCGTTCGTTTCGAATTCGTTTTTACAAACTAACCTTTGTTTTGTTGCAGATTTAGGGTAAGATTGGTTTGTACATATGCGAAGTTCCTAACTCATATTGTCATTGTTGTTTTTTGTAGTATATTTGTTTAAACAAGACCGGAATTATGTGAATCACTTTAAATCAGATAAATATGGACAACCTTGTTTTTAGGCACCGTTTAACATGCATTAATACAACAGTTGGTCACAATTTCTAGGCTTAGTGTCTTCTTGTGCATAATAGTACACACTTTCATAGTAATATTTAGGTTAGTCCTCTAGGTGCTTAAAACGTAAGTTATGGCATTCAATAATGTGATGAATTGGAATTGCAATTGAGACGAAGTAGAGGCCGCTACATGCGGGCGGATTGTGGTTACAGATCTGATCGTATCCATTGTGTCCCGAACCACGGACTGGTACTTGATTGGAGTGGGGGCCATTGATGGCAACCACGTTTCGGACGTCCTGAATAACCTTTCTAGGCACAGCAGAGGTGGCGATTCCCCTTACTCGACAACACTACCCCAACGCACACTCACGTGCGGTTTCCGTGGCTCAAGCCCACGCAAAGCACCTCGATGTAGTACCAAGCCGCGCGCCCGCTATACGCGAGGGCGCGGCCCACGTCCTACAGTTAGCAATAAATTGTTGTTTAACAGAGCCTCTAACACAGTGAAATTGGTAATGCAACCAGATGGCAGTTCACTAAACCAAGTTAGAGCGATACCTTWAAGTGTGATTGGAAAGAACCGTCTGTACGGACATTTGAGTCTTAAAGGCTGCCATGTGATCTTCAAGGTCAGTCGTCCCATCGAAGGTCTCGATCGTCGGCACTTTCACCTTCTTCGGATCTTTTGTATCCATAATTTCCCTGCTAAATGGAGTCCTATGGACGAGGGTCTACATCGACTGCCGAGCCCGAGTACCCTCTCCGAACTGTCTGACTGACTCGGAGCGAGTGCTATAACCGCGTGACTTGGATGGCTGGTGCCGAGGTGACCGACGGGTAGCCTCTTGCTGGGATCGACTAGGTTGAGCTGAGGGTCGGCCCGAATCTCCTCGRCGAGGGGAGACCCGAGGCTGGGCTGCTTCGCCTTGGCTTCGGCGATTGTTTATGATAGTCCGAGCGTCCATGCTTTCTCGCCTTCTTTCCTCGATGATGAGGCGGGCATTCAGGGGTGGTATGTTGGACCCACTGGCCTGAGGGGCCTCCTCCCCCCTCCTGGATGGAGTAGGCTGGGCCTCGCTTGGGGCACTGCGATGGGAATTCCCGCGCGAGGAAAAGGTAAACCGGAAAGGTCCCGGGCGTAACCTYTGTGGGGAGGCAGGTCGACCTCGGGACGGAGGCCGCTGGCCGGTATTGCACGCTGGCTAAGGGTCGCCCCCTGTTTGCGGGACCTTCTCCAACTACTTCGTGAGAAGGCTCACCTTCTCGAGTAGGGCGTTGAGCTTCTGCCTGGTGACCGGGTCAGTGGGCTGAGGGTGGCGAATAGGCGAGGGACGATTGGTCCTCTCTCCCCCAGCCGCAACTCCCGAGTCACGTGGTGCTGAAGAGGCAGTGTCCCCCTCCAGGGGATTGGACTGCCCTCTCCTTTTGTCTGGTTGATCAACCGCAGGCTGAACATCGCGGGCACCATAACGCGTACTCACCATGGCTTGCTTATCTTCCCCACAGACGGCGCCAATCTGTTCCTATTCAAGGAACTTACAAAAAAAACGACAAAGTAACGAGGTGAAAATAATAACTGGGGATAACAGCTGGCACGTACGTGTCTTCCGTCAATGTCCTGTGAATGGACACTGGTCTCCTCCGGTTAACCTGCAAAACAAGCAAAGGTGACTGGCCCGGGGGGTTGACCCAGGAAAGCCCCTCCGATGCTTAAGTCAGCAAGAAGACTTCCAAGACTGAAGGTCATGCAAGCTAGAAATTGGCACTAGATTGTACTTGGTGGGTTCAGAATTAGATACTTGAAATGGGCTCACCAACTCCCTTTTTATAGGGTTTAATTTGGTGAGGTTGTGCTTCGTTATTTTCCAATGTGGGACAAGCATCATATTCAAGCAACGTGTACAGCCATCTTCTGTGACTTTGTCAGAGTGCCTTTTTTACTGTTACTGTACGAACCTACCCTTCTTGGGTGCCCTTATTAAGTGGGTGTGTGGGACCCACATGYTTCCCAAGCACTTAAATGGGACCCACCAGGTGCCACGTGGCGACCAGTAATTGAGTAGGGACAAATATTGTCCTGCCAATTGTTAGCAAAAGATCAAGATATAGAGCTCGATATATAGTATAAGTCTCAGCAGCAGATGACTAAATAGTGATTGTAAATCTTTATTATTCTATATATCAGCAAAAATTTTGAAATCACTCGGGTTGAATCCGAATGTAATCAGAGACTCGGAGTTAAGTTCCGGTGAACTGTGTAGACAAACTAATTTTTTTTTTTTTTTTTTTTGAAACCAAGTTATTAGTTTTAAACATGAACTATCTAATATTACGCAATTATTCCCATGTATATGTAAATGAAACTATATATATTCTTTTTAAGTTTTTATCATACATGAATGTAAATATGTAACTAGCTCTCTGTCTCCTTCGTTTTTTTTAAATTATTTTATTTTTATGTTATCGTTGATTTACATGTTTTTAAGTCTTCAACTTTAACTACTAACTCAATTTATATTTTAAAAATTAAAAAATTGATATTAAATAGTAAATTATTAATTAGATGAATCTAACTCTTATTTATTTGACTTTTATCCATTATGAATTGTCAAAGTTTACTATTTACTGCCCAGAAAGACGAAAGGAGTGCAAGTAAAAAAAAAGGAGGGAGCGAGGATAATTTAACAATGATTAAGAACAGATTAGGTTGATAGTTCGTTACATATTTACATTCATGTATGATAAAAACTTAAAAAGCATATCATATAGTTTCATTACATATACATGGGATGAATAGACTGCGTAATATATGATAGTTCATGTTTAAACTAATAACTTGGTTTCAAAAAAAAAAAAAACAGTTTGTCTACACAGTTCACCGAACTTAACTCCGGAGTCTCTGCATTACACCTCGATTCAACCCGAGTGATTTAAAGTTTTGCTGATATATAGATATATAAAGATTACAATCACTATTTAGCACTCTGCTGCTGAGACTTTATACTATATATCGAGCTCTATATCTTGACTTTTGCTAACAATTGCAGGACAAATTTGTCCCTACTAAATTACTGGTCGCCATCGTGCACCTGGTGGGTCCCATTTAAGTGCTTGGGAGCATGTGGGTCCCACACCCACCCACTTATAAGGACCCA
>SNQN01000213.1:111127-127217 GCA_008642245.1 Bassia scoparia | reverse complement strand
AGAGAGTACTACTAGTATATCGATCTAGTGGAATGACTAGGGAAGGAAATCGATCGACAAAAACATGTGGTGGTGGTGGTTAAATCACATCACCCCAAAATCTTTCTTGAAAAAACCTTCCTACCCCACTTAACCTAAATTATAAAAAAAAATGTCACTGAATTTGCAAATCTAGTGATTTGATTAGGAATTTACGAAGTATATCTTAATTTTACGGATTCGCATTATGTGAAATATATCTTTTGTATTTATCATGCATATGTAATTAACCTACATTATTATTGTTCTAATATATATCTTTATATCCAAATCTAATTAGGATTACTTTAATCTTACATACCTTTGAATTAAAATCCTAATTAACTAATGTAATTAATACATTTTATTTTTTTAACCCTGGCCTATAAATATGCTTAATTATAATCCTAATTCTCTCTACTAATTGTATGCATTGCCTAAACAAGCAAGTTTAATTTGCATACTTGCTTCTTCATCATTCATCCTAATTTCCATTATTTCTAACTCGATTATTCGCAACAATAATGGCTACCTATGATGAATCCAACCAAGAAGAAGTGTACGTTGATGATGAAGAGTTCGTTGTTGTATCCTTACAACTTAACTTTGGCGGAGTGTTTATTGAGCGATCTATATCACGAAGACGACGACAACACAATCATCAAGACTACTGCAGTAGTTGATGATGATGATGATGATGATGAGGACGATGAAGAGGAAGACTTTCATACACTTCTTGGACCACTTTTGATGTCGATTATTTTCAACGTAACGGGGGCTGCTACTAAATAATGAATGACTGAAGATTAATGTGATGCGATACTTACTCTATCACTTCAATTGAATAGGACAATAATACGCCACTACTTGCAACTATTGGGAGTCCACTACCACAGAGCACCATGAAGACGACCACCAACATGAAGATGATGAAGATGACCAAGAGGAAGAAGAATTTCATGAACTTCTTGGACACTAAGAATAWAAATTATCAACAACATTATCAACAGTATGTCGAGAAATTCGAAATTATAATTAAATGATTCAATCAATTTTCGGACATGCACTTTCTTTATGCGCGCTAAAGATTATATGTTTCGATATACAGTTTAAAGTTTAATTTTAAACATTAGTAGTTTAAATATAAGTTTAAAAATATTTCAAGAAAAATATAAGTGAAAGTTCAAGGTTAGAGTTTAAAAAACAATTTAATATCATTGAGCGCTTCAATATAGCTTTAAATTAAACCTTTGTACTACTTGTCATTGCTTGAATCACGTATGTCAAGAAATTCAAGATTAAAGGCCGAGGTTAACTAATCCTTTTTATGTTAGATTTCGATTATATGTTTCGATCTAGAGTCTAGAGATTAGATAATCTAGCCCCTGATCGAACAACTACAGCAAATACGATAACAGCTTATATTCCTGCTCATGAACTATGATGATTACTAACTATTGCTGCAACACACCGGCCTCTTCATCTCTCCTCAGCTGTATTAGCTTCACCATAAAAACTAATTAAAACTTTCGCAATCTCTAAAATTACCAACAACATTCCATAAAATCCAGACAGTCATAGATGTTATTCAGTTTATTCTTCGCCAAAAGGCCAAGGAAAAGGCATTCGTTCTGAAAATACAGTTATTCATGGTTCTGATAACAGATGCTGCAGCAAGCAATACTGCCAATACACACTACAAAAGAAGTTGCACCTTCAAAAGGAATCACTCATTCACCTTCTAGCTAAATCCCAATTTCCAAAGGGTTCAAAATGAACTAAGTACATGCATTGGTACCTATAAAATGAACTAAGCAATAAATCCTAACTCGAGAATGTTATCAATATCGTTGTATTCAACAGAAGCTGGATATCTATTCATATCCTTAAGCATCGCCAGCGTATTTTTCAAATCTACTTCGACTACCTCCTTTGAAGAGACTGAAGTGAATATGATGCTTTCCAGTTCAGGTGCAAGTTTTACCAGGAGCCACAGTACAGACTTTTCCACCCATGATTCTTCAATTATGCGAAAAGTGATTGTCTTCAACCACGGCAGTGTTCTCATTGATACAAAACTTTCAAGTTCATCTTCTTCGAAAATTTGAACCTCAGATTTCCTCATCTAACATTAACGCCAAACAAGAGATCAAAATTCATCAGCCTTGAAAGATCGGATWCTCTACGATTATGTCAAGGCTGTGTTTGGTTTGGAGGAAATTAAAGAATATTGAATCTTAATGACGGCTTTCAAACTTCATTTTGCTTTAAGCAAGGTTTTAATTTACTTCCAGCCTCCAACCAAACATAGCCTAGATTATKTAATAAGATTATAAGAAGATTCAGAAAATACCTCATGAAACATCAGGGTTTCAAGATGTGGGCATCTAATCAGAAAATCAGATAGCGCGTTCAAGTCCTGATCCTGCACCAATGCTGCTATGTCTAACTCTTTCAAATTTATGAAGTCAGGAAGCACTTCCTCTGACCTATAAAGAGCCTGTTGTTRGAAATTAGGACGCGCATGGTAATAATAAGAATCTGTGAATGGACAAACAGAAAAGGCAAAAGTAAGATGTTAATCACAAGTCATACCAGGATGGTCACAGTCGACATCGTGAGAGTCCGAATATTCTGTAGTGACCTGAGCAGATTGAATGTATTGGGTGCTATTCTGTCATCTGTATCGGGCTCTGTAAAGACTTCAACTCTAGCCTCAGTGAGTGAAGACTGTTGTTCCAGCAAAGACCATTGACTAGCTAAGTCGCCCTCATAATTGAAAGAAACCAGATTTGGTGCCTCAACTGATACAGTGCTCTGATCGGAATAATCACGAATTATCAATTTCCTGAGAGATTGGCTGGATATTGCAATATTTGGCAAAGTCTCGAGAGAACGGAAGTACAAGCATAGTTCTTCAAGCGAAGGACAGCCTGAAAGCAATCTGCTAATGGATTTATCATCCAAAAATTGAACTCTGTATAGGTGCAAGATCTTGAGGTTTGGCAAAGTGATTCTTTGAGGAAGTAATAGAACACACGGCGTGCTTATACTTAAAGACCTCAAAGAATCAGAAGTAAAGACTCTGGTAGGAAGAGTYATTGTCTCACTAATTGCGTCACTAGCTTGTAGTCTTAAAATAAGCTCTTTAACCTCCATCAAAATTGCAGAAGTAATCCATGTATGAAGACGTGACCTTAAGCAGTATCGTAATGAACAATCAAGCTTGAATTCAGTGACATGTCGTCGCTCTCTACGAAAGGAAAGGAATCTATCAACAAAATCCGGAAAGAGATCTCCATTTGTACAACCTATGCCCGGTAGAATGATGTTTGGGTGATTAGCCCAAAGATACCTCCATTTGGAAGATAARGTGCTAGTGGTTGCTGCTTTTTTAGTAGACAGAAAAGAAAGGATAAAAACTCGAATGTGATTAGGAAGACTGCTGATCCTATCTTTGGTCATACCATCGCGTTTCTCTAGTATGTTTGATGCGGTTCCCATCAGCACTGAAAAGGAAATATTCAGTAACAGAAACTAGGTCAATTGGCTCCATCGGAGTACACAATGAATGTAAAGTTACTTTAGAATATGCAGCTTACAAGTAGTGTAGTTTGAATGTATTTACATTGACAAAGAGAGTTTTAATGATATATGCGACGAATATTATGACATCTCTTCATTTTTTGCAGAATTGCTTGAACTCCAGATGAACTAGCAGTAAGGCATCAACTAATGAGGTCTACTTTAATAAAACTCAAAGTATTTGTATAATAGAGATAAAATTACAGAGTAAAATGAAAGAAACTGGTGATCTCAAGAGTAACATAAACATATTTTCACATGTTTTCAACCTAAATCCTCCATCAATTTCGAACAAATGTGTTGCAACTTAGAGAAATCGATGCAAAATTATTCAACAATTCAACAAGGAAACTCATGGCAATTTCGGCTACACGTAGCGAGTTCGAATAAGAACTGATCAGACGGAATACCAAATTACTCTTTGAGTATCCGAAAACATGACATACAACTCCAAATTCAATCTTATGTCACACAGAAACTCAAGAAAACATTTATATGGAAAGTAATCCTACTTTCATCATACAATTAAAACAATCAAAATAGTTCAACACTGAAATTGCTTAGCATTTTGAAGAGACGTTGCATATTAGCATARATGAAAGTTAATTACACAATTATATGCAAWACCAAGAAACCCAGGAAAGTGTCACATAATTTGCATTGTTCAAAAAAGATAACAACAAATTAAATCAATCGTWGAAATGAAATTATTAGGGTTTCTAAAGTTTCATCAAATTCAACAAAAAAAGTATTTCTTGGAATCACAGTATAACAGAAATACATGAATAAAAACAGAAAAACAATTTCATGTAATAGTGCATTTTAATCTACGCTTTGTTCAGCAAAAWTCAAAATCAAACATCAACAATTAAAGCTTATTTTCTTGAAACTTCATAATACAATAGCTTGAATTCGTTKGCAGAAAAAGAAGATGCTAAATCAGCAATAAATTAAAATTGCAGTAAAATTATGTTGAAGAAATAAAATATAAGCCAAAGAATYTGATTTTACCTGGATTATTAGACATATTAGTGATAGAAATTCTGATTACTAATGATTGAATGCAAATCTTGATGATACAAAAATGATGATTTTTTTAAGCAATTACTGAAATTTGTACTTTCTATTTTCTGGGTTGTTTGAGAATTGAGAGTCAGATGAATCGAGAGAATGAAGGGTTGAAGAAGTTTAAAACAAGAAAATATGGCATGCAAAACAGAGGTAATAAGACGGAATTCAGTTCAGTACGATGGAAAAAAAACCCGGAGCAAGTAAAAATATATATTAGGTACCCATTCTAAATGGGGTTGTTATTCATCGGCTCATCGCCCTACATTATTTAAAATCGCCTCAATTTTCAATTTTTTTTCGAATTACCCTTATCATCCATAACTACCCACAAACACCCATCAGGCCATCAGAGCCACATTGTCGCCCATCCCAACCAGTCAACCACAACCCTACCATCTTAGCCATAACACCACCATCACAACTATGAACTATCGCAAACTGACACATTGCCATTGTTTTTTTTTTTGGCAAAGTGAATGGCGTGCGTCTGGGTTAAACATGAGTGTCATTAGACGTGGGTCCCGTGTGTCACGGTCCTAGCATTTTGACATAGGAACGTGCGACGCTCTGTAACCTTGAGAGGAGAAAACGTAAGCCTTCTTGAGAAAATGGGGCCTTGCAAGCACACACAATGCAAGGGAAATCTCTTTAAAAGTGAACGTATGAGGCTTGCGCCGATCGTCTACGTCAAAGCGTGCACAAACGGATCGAACCAGGGTTTCTAAATGTTAGTTTGAAAATTTGGGATTGGAATGCTAAAATGCAATGTAAGCATAATATATAGCTATAAAGGCATTAAACATTAAGCATGGTAGAAGAAATCTTTTTGAAATATACTCTTCTCATACATCACCTTCCCTTAAAGAGGACAAATGAAATAAATACATGTCCCCTTAGGAGACACTCAAACTAGATTTAAATCACACAAACACTAAGAACTCGATTCTAAGGCGGTTGTTGGGGCGATGTTGCACTTCTTGGCATGGACACTTTGTGATGAAGATATTAAAGATTAGGGGACACTTCTTGCACCCTTTGCTTTATGCTAAAGTTTATTTAATTTCATCATCGAATTTTGGGCCCCAAAAGACTCGATACGGGGGACTTTCGAGTCCGTGAAAGAAAAAACGACAAAATATCAAAACGCTCGTAGGAGGCGATCCGCTCAGTATTTGGGGCCGAAACTCTTAGAGAAGTCATCCCCCACAACCCTTAAGGTGTGGCAGAAATTCTGGGCAAAATCGAGCCAGATTACCGAGATCTTGTTTTTTGGGCGAAAATTTTGGATTCTACATCACGAAAATGAGATCTTCGAAAAAAAATTAAAAAATAATAAAAAATTTTACCATGGGTTCATGATAATTTGATGAATTCAAGACAAATTTGGGCCCCAAAAGAATCAATACGGGAGACTTTCGAGTCCATCAAAGAAAAAACGACTAAACGTCGAAACGTTCGTAGYAGGCAATACGCTCGGAATTTGGGGCTGAAAATCTTAGAGGATTGATCCCCCATAACCTTAAAGGTGTGGGAGAAATTATGGGCAAAACCGAGCCTGGTCATCGAGACGTCGTTTTTTTTTTTGTGAAAAAAGTGGATTATACATCACGAAAATAAGGTTTTCGGAAAATTTTTGGATAAATTGCCGAAAATTTTACCATGCGTTAATATGATGAACTCAAACCAAATTAGGGCCCCAAAAGAGACCATACGATGGACTTTCGAGTACGTAAAAGAAAAACGGCAAAACGTCGAAACACTCGGTATTAAGGGCCAAAACTCTTAAAGGTGTCATCCCCCGAAACCTTCAAGGCGTGGGAGAAATTCTAGGCAAAATCTAGCCGGTTCACCGAGATGTCGTTTTTTYYTGGAAAAACGTAGATTACACATCACGTAAATGAGGTCTTCAAAAGATTTCGAAAAAAATGCCGAAAATTTTACCATGGGTTCCCATATGATGATATGATGAACCCCAGCAAAATTTGGGGGCATAAAGAGTCCATACGAGGGACTTTAGAGTCCGTGAAAGAAAAAAGCTATGACAAAATGTCGAAATGCTTGTAGGAGGAAATACGCTTGGTATTTGGGGCCGAAACTCTTGGAGGATTCAACCCCATAATCCTAAAGGTATGGGAGAAATCCTGGGCAAAACCAAGCCGAGTCACCGAGATGTCTTTTTTGGGCATAAATACAGGGATAATACATTACGAAAATTAGGTCACCGAAAATTTTCGAAAAAATTGTCGAAAATTTCACCATCAGTTCATATGATAATATGATGAACCCAAGCCAAATTTAAGCCTCAAAATAGTCCATACYGAGGACTTTCGAGTCTGTGAAAGAAAAAGTGACAAAACATTGAAACGCTCGTAGGAGGCATTACGCTCGGTATTTTGGGAAGAAAATCTGAAAAGAGTCTTCCCCCATAATCCTCAAGGTGTGGGAGAAATTCTTGGCAAAACCAAGAAGAGTCACCAAGGCGTCGTTTTTTGGGCGAAAAAACATGGATTATACCTCACGAAAATGAGATCTCTGAAATTTTTCAAAAGAATTGCCGAAAAAGTTACCATGGGTTCATATGATAATATGATAAATCCACGCKAAATTTGGGCCCGAAAAGAGTCCATACGGGGATTTCCGGTCCGTGAAAGAAAAAGCGACGAAACATTGAAATGCTCGTATATGGCAGTACTCTCGATATTTTGGGCCAAAACTCTCAAAGAAGTCATCCCCCATAACCCTCAAGGTTTGGGAGATATTTTGGGCTAAACCAATCGGGTCACTGAGACGTCGTTTTTTGGGTACAAAAACGTGGATTATACATCACGTAAATGAAGTATCCAGAAATTTTTGGAAATTTTTAGCATGGGTTCATATGATATTGTGAAGTACTTAAGCCAAATTTTATCCCCAAAAGAGTCCATGCGAGAGACTTTCAAGTCCGTGAAAAAAAAATCGACAAAACATCGAAACGCTCTTATTAGGAGGCAATACGCTCTGCATTTGGAGCCAAAATTGCTTGAGGAGTCATCCCCCATAACCCTCAATGAGTGGGAGAAATTCTGGGKAAAATCGAACTAGATCAACGAGATGTCATTTTTGGGGAGAAAAACGTTGATTATATATCACGAAAATGATGTCTCCGTAAAATGTTTGGCAAATTTTAATAAGAATTTTACCATGGGTTCATATGATAATATGATGAACCCAATCCAAATTTAGGCCACAAAAAACTTCATACGGGGGGTCTTTCAAGTCCATGAAAGAAAATGTGACAAAACGTTCAAACGCTCGTAGGAGGCAGTACACACGTTATTTGGGGCGATACTGCTAGAGAAGTAAGGCCCCATAACCCTCAAGTTGTGGGAAAAATTGTGAGCAAAATCGAGCTGGCTCACTTAGGCACTAGGAAGCACGGACACGGCTCTGGATCTGTGTGTCGCGTGTCGGACACGTGTCGGACATGGACACGCATCGGACACGCAAAAATCCGTGTCCGACACATCAAATGGCGTGTCCAATATTCTAATATATTTTTAGACACTTGGACACGGCAAGGACATGGACCGGACACGCGAACTCCTCCCTCGTGAGAAAATAAAACGTGCTCTTCTTTCCAAAACCCTCTTACCTCTTAATCTTTCATTTCATTTTCCAATAACCCCACCCCTCATCTTCTCTCTCTTCCACGGCTGCCACACGTTGTTGACCTGCTMCTCGCTGGAGGCCCGAAGTCGCCTGCTGGATGCTGCTGCGCTGCCACTCTCTGCTCACACAGTCTTCGTTTAATTAATTTACCCATTACCCATTTTACCTCTCATCAACGCCATTTATCATTCACGAAGGATGTGAAAGGGAAAAAWTTGTTGGTTGGGTGATCTAGTGAAGAGGAAGAGGGAGGTCAGTGAATCAGTGATGAGCAATTGAGGAAATGAAAGAAATGGTAAATGAAGGATTTAGGAGAGAGAGTATGTGAGGTGTTGATAAGGAATAAAGAATGAATTGGTGTTTACACGTTTGTTGAGGGGTAGAATTTAGATTTTAGATTTTAGATTTTTTTTATTGTTATTTGTGATTATTTTAATAGTTGTTTGGTTTGGTTTAAGTTGGTTTGTATGACTACTTTTACTCTTGTTACTCATTCAGTCATTTGTATGGTTTGTAAAACATTTTTATTTTGACTTTTTACTTTTTTGTATTTTATGTGAGTTTTATGTTATTAAAGTGTTGATTTAACTATTTTAAATGAAAGCTTGTAAAGTTATCTTTAATTTGATATGTTTATTATATTACCATTTTCGAGTCCTCGTGTCCGCTATTTTTAAGTTGCCTTTTTCTCGTACCCGTGTCGTGTCCGTGTCCGTTTTAGTGTAACCTAGCCTAGGCATCGTTTTTTGTGGGGGGAAATAGGGATTATACATCAAGAAAATAAGGTCTCRGAAAAAAAACAAAATTTTAGCCTAGGTTAATATCAAAACATGATGACGCCTAGCCAAATTTAATCCACGTTTTTTCGATTAACAAAATGACATCTCGGCGATCCGACTCGAACTTGTCCTGAATTTCTGTCACCCCTTCACAGTCATGACAAAAGACTATTCCAACAGTTTTGTCACTAGCTTGTAGTTCTTAAATAAGCTCTTTAACCTCCATCAAAATTGCAGAGATAATCCATGTATGAAACGTGACCTTAAGCAGTTATCGTTAATGAACAATCAAGCTTGATTCATACATCGTGTCGCGCCTCTCTACGAAGAAAGGAATCATCAACAAAAGTCCGAGAAAGAGATCTTCATTGTACAACCTATGCCCGGTAGAATGTGTTTGGTGATTAGCCCAAAGATAACTCATTTGGAAGCATAACGTGCGTAGGTTGCTGCTTTTTTAGTAGAAGAAAAGAAAGGATAAAAACTCGAATGTGATTAGGCAAGACTGCTGATCCTATCTTTGGTCATACATCGGCGTCTCTGTATGTTTGATGCGGTTCCCTCAGCACTGAAAAGGAAATATTCAGGAACAGAAACTTAGTCCAATTGGCTTCCATCGAGTTACAACAATTGAATGTAAAAGTTACTTATGAATATCAGCTTACAAGTAGTGTAGTTTGAATATATTTACATTGACAAAGGAGAGTTTTATAATGATATATGCGACGATATTATGAACATCTCTTTCATTTTTTGCAGAATTGCATTGAACTCCAGATGAAACTACAGTAAGCATATCAACTACATTGGAGTCTACTTTAATTAAAACTCAAGTATTTGATCATAGAATAAATTACAAGTAAAATGGAACAGAAACTGGTGATCTCAGCAGTAACATAACATTATTTTCAATGTTTTCAACCTAATCCTCCATCATTCGAACAATGGTATGCAACTTAGAGAAATCGATGGCAAAATATCAAAATTCAACAAGAAAACTTCATGGCAATTATCGGCTACACGTACGCGAGTTCGGAATAAGAATCTGATCAAGCGGAATACCAATTACTCTTTGAGTATCCGAAAAACATGAACATACAACTCCAAATTCAATCTTATGTCACACAGAAACTAAGAACACTTTATATGGAATTAATCCTACTTCATATACAATTAAAACAATCAAAATAGGCCTTCACAGCTGAAATTGCTTAGCATTTTGAGAGATCGTTGAATTAGACATATATGAAAGTTTTAATTACACAATTATATGCAAAACCAAGAAACCCGGAAAGTGTCACATAATTCGCATGTTCAAAAAGATAGACAACAATTAAAAAATCAAATCGTAGAAATGATCAATTATTTAGGTTCTAATTCATCAAATCAACAAAAAAGATTTCTTTGGAATCACAGTATAACAGAATACATGAATAAAAAACAGAAAAACAATTCATGTAAAGTGCTTTTTTAATCTACGCTTTGTCAGCAAAAATTCAAAATCAACATCAACAATTAAAGTATTTTTCTTGAAACTTCATAATCAATAGGCCTTGAATTCGTTCGCAGAAAAAGAAGATGCTAAATCAGCATAAATTAAAAATTGCCAGTTAAATTATGTTGAAGAAATAAAAATATACACCAAAGAAGGATTTTACCCTGGATTAATTGAACAATTAGTATAGAAATTCTGATTACTAATGATTGAACAAATCTTGATGATACAAAAAATGATGATTTTTTAAGCCAATTACTGAAATTTTGTACTTTCTAGTTTTCTGTTGGTTTTTGGAATTGAGATCAGATGAATCGAGGAGAATGAAGGGTTGCAAGAGTTTAAACAAGAAAAATTATGGCATGCAAATACAGAGAATAAGACGGAATCAGTTCAGTACGATGGTAAGGAAAAACCGGAGCAAGTAAAAATATATTTAGGTACCCATTCTAAATGGTGGTGTATTTCATCGAGCTCATCCCCTACATTATTTTAAATCGCCTCAATTTCAATTTTTTTTCGGAATTCCTCTTATTCATCCATAACGACCCACAAACACCCATCAGGCCATCAGAGCCACATGTCGCCCATCCCAAACCAGCAACCACACCCTACCATTTAGCCTAACACCACCATTCACAACTATGACTATCGCAAACTGACACCTTGCCATTTGTTTTTTTTTCTTGGCAAGTGAATGGCGTGCGTCTGGTTTAAACGATGAGTAAGTCATTAGACGTGGGTCCCGTGTCAATCCTAGGCATTTTGACATGGAACGTTGCGACGCTCTGTAACCTTAGAGGAGAAACGTTAAGGCCTCTTGGAAAATGGGCCTGAATGGAACACAATGCAAGGGAAATCTCTTTAAAGTGGAACGTTATGAGGCTTGCGCCATCGTCTACGTCAAAGCTGCACAAACGGATCGACCAGGGTTTCTAAATGTTAGTTTAAAATTTGGATTGAATGGCTTTAAAATGCAATGTAAGCATAATATTAGCCTATAAAGGAATTTAACCATTAGCATTGGTAGAAGAAATCTTTTGGAAAATATACCTCTTCTCTACATTCACCTTCCTTTAAGAGACAAATGAAAATAAATACATTCCCCTTAGGAACACTCAAACAACTAGATTTAAATCACATCAAACACTACAGAACTTCGTTCTAGGCGGTTGTTGGGGACATTGTTGCCATTCTTGGCAAATGGACACTTTGTGCATTGAAGATTATTAAAGATAGGGGACACTTCTGCACCCTTGCTTTATGCTAAGCTTTATTATATTTCATCATCGAATTTTTGGGCCCAAAAGACTCGATACGGGGGACTTTCGAGTCCGTGGAAAGAAACAACGACAAAATATCAAACGCTCGTAGGAGGCGAATCCGTTAGTATTTGGGCCCGAAACTCTTAGAGAATCATCCCCCCACAGGACCCTTAAGGTGTGGAGAAATTCTGGCAAAATCGAGCCAGAATTACGATTTGTTTTTTGGGCGAAAATTTTGGATTCATACATCACGAAATGAGATCTTCGAAAAAAATATTTAAAAAAATAATAAAAAATTTTACCATGGTCATTGATAATTTATGAATTCCAGCAGACAAATTGGGCCCCAAAGGATCAATACGGGAGACTTCTGTTCCGGTCCTCAAAGAATAAAACGACTAAACGTCGAAACGTTCGTAGAAGGCAATATCTCTCGAATTGGGCTGAAATCTAGAGGATTTGATCCCCCATAACCTTAAAGTGGCGAGAATTATGGGCAAAACCGAGCCTGGTCCATCGCAGAACGTCGATTTTTTTTTTGTATGAAAAAAGTGGATTATACATCACGAAAAATTAAGGTTTTGCGGAAAATTTTTGGATTAATATTGCACGAAAATTTTACCGTTTACATGATGAAACGTCAAACCAAATTAGGGCCCCAAAAGACACATAAGCGGACTTTCGAGTACGTAGATAAGAAAAAACGCAAAACGTCGAAACACTCGTATTAAGGGCCAAAACTCTTAAATGTGTCATCCCCGAAACCTTCAAGGCGTTGGAGACCTCGAGAAATTCTAGGCAAAATCTAGCCGGTTCACCGAGATGTTCGTTTTTGGTGGAAAAACGTAGACATTACACATCACGTAAATGAGTCTCCTCAAAAGTATTTCGAACAAAAAATGCCGAAATTTACCATGGTTCCATTGAGATATGATAACCCCAGCAAGAATTGGGGCATAAGAAGTCCAATACGAGCGGACTTTAGAGTCGTCTGAAAGAAAAACTTCATGACAAAATTGTCGAATCTTGTAGGAGGAAATACGCTTGAGGTATGTTGGGCCGAAACTCTTGGAGATTCAACCCCATAATTCTAAAGGGTATGGAGAAATCCTGGGCAAAACAGCCGAGTCACCGAGATGTCTTTTTGGGCATTAATAAACCAGTACTAAATTCGAAAATTAGGTCACCGAAAATTTTCGAAAAAAATAGTCGAAAATTTCCACCGATCAGTTCATTGATAATATGAACCCAAGCCAAATTGAAGCCTTCACAAAATGCCTCCATACGTAGATTCGAGTCTTCGTGAAAAAAGTGGAAAACACTTGAAACGCTCGTAGGAGCATACGCTCAGGTATTCTTGGCGAAGAAAATCTGAAAAGAGTCGTTCCCCATAATCCTCAAGGTTTGGAGAAATTCTTGGCAAAAACCAAGGAAGAGCCACTCAAGGCGTCGTTTGGGCGAAAAAACATGGATTTACCTCACGAAAATGAGATCTTGAAATTTTTCAAAAAGATTGCCGAAAGTTACCATGGGTCATATGAGTAATTATGATAATCCACGCAAAATTTGGCGCCCGAAAAGAGTACATACGGGATTTCCGTCCGTGAAACTGAAAAAGCGACGAAACATTGAAATGCTCGTTTATATGGCAGTTACTCTCGTATATTTTGGGCCAAACTCTCAAAAAGTCTCCCCCATAACCTCAAGGGTTTGGGAGATTTTGGTGCTAACCGATCGGGTCACTGAGACGTCGTTTTTTGGTACAAACGGGATTATACTCACGTAAATGAAGTATCCAGAATATTTTGGAAATTTAGCTATGGGTTCACTATGATATGTGCTGAAGTACTTAAGCCAAATTTATCCCCAAAAGAGTCCATCACGAGACTTCAAGTCCGTGAAAACAAAAAATCGACAAAACATCGGAAACAGCTCTTATTAGGAGGCAAACGCTCTGCATTTGGCAGCCAAAATTGCTTAGTGGAGTCATCCCCCATAACCCTCAATGACCAGTGGGCGAGAAATTCTGGGAAAATCGAAACTAGATCACGAGATGTCATTTTTGTGGGGAGAAAAACGTTGATTATATATCAACTGGAAAATGATGTCTCGCGTAAATGTTGGCAATTTTATAAGATTATACCTTGTCAGGTTCATTATGATAACTATATGAACCCATCCAAATTAGGCCACAAAAAAACTTCATACGGGGGGTCTTCAAGTCCATGAAAGAAAATGTGACAAAACGTTCAAACGCTCGTATTTGAAGGCATACACACGTTATTGTGGCGATACTGCTAGAGAAGTTAAGGCCTGTCATAACCCTCAAGTTGTGGGACAAAATTGTGAGCAAATCGAGCTGGCTCACTTAGGCACTAGGAAGCACGGACACGGCTCTGTGGATCTGTGTGTCGCGTGTCGGACACGTGTCGGACATGGACCACCGCATCGGACACGCAAAAATCCGTGTCCGACACATCAAATGGGTCCCAATATTCTAATATATTTTTAGACACTTGGACACGGCAAGGACATGGACGGACACGCGAACTCTCCCTCTGTGAGAAATAAAACGTGCTCTTTCTTTCCAAAACCCTCTTACCTCTTAATCTTCATTTCATTTTCCATAACCCCACCCCTCATCTTCTCTTTCCCACGGCTGCCACACGTGTTGCCTGCTGCTCGCTGGAGGCCCGAAGTCGCTTGCTGGATGCTGCTGCGCTGCCACTCTCTGCTCACACAGTCTTCGTTTAATTAATTTACACATTACCATATTTACCTCTCATCAACGCCATTTATCATCACAAAGGATGTGAAAGGGAAAAAATTTGTTGGTTGGGTGATCTAGTGAAGAGAAGAGGGAGGCAGTGAATCAGTCGATGAGCAATTGAGGGAAATGAAAGAAATGGTAACATGAAGGATTTAGGAGAAGAGTATGTGAGGTGTTGATAAGGAATAAAGAATGAATTGGGTTTACACGTTGTTGAGGGTAGAATTTAGATTTTAGATTTTAGATTTTTTTTATTTTATTTGTGATTATTTTAATAGTTTTTGTTGTTTGTGTTTAAGTTGGTTTGTATGACTACTTTACTCTTTACTCATTCAGTCATTTGTATGGTTGTAAAACATTTTTATTTGATTTTTACTTTTGTATTTTATGTGAGTTTTATGTTATTAAAGTGTTGATTTTAAACTATTTAAATGAAGCTTGTAAAGTTATCTTTAATTTGATATTGTTATATATTACCATTTTCGAGTCCTCGTGTCCGCTATTTTTAAGTTGCCTTTTTCTCGTACCGTGTCGTGTCCGTGTCCGTTTTAGTGTAACCTAGCCTAGGCATCTTTTTGTGGGGGAAATAGGGATTATACATCAAGAAAATAAGGTCTCCGAAAAAAAAAACAAATTTTAGCCTAGGTTAATATCAAAACATGATGACGCCTAGCCAAATTTAATCCACGTTTTTCGATTAAACCAAAATGACATCTCGCGATCCGACTCGAACTTGTCCGAATTTCTGTCACCCCCTTCACAAGTCATGACAAAAGACTATTCCAACAGTTTTATACCAAATACTAAACATACTGCCTCTTACGAGTGTTTCGACGGTTTCTCGTTTTTCAATAACAAACACAAAAGTCCCCGCATGGACTCATTTGGCCCCCAAATCTTCCTTGGACCCATTATATTATTATATGAACCCTGGTAAACATTTCGGCAATTTTTCAGAAAATTGTCCGGAGACTCATTTAATGATAATCCAGTTTTTCGGCCAAAAAATGACATCTCACGACACGGCTCGAATTTGTCCAAAATTCTCGACGCCTTCACGGTCATAGAGAACGACTATTTTTCCAACAGTTTTGTACCCAAATACAAAGCATACTCTCCTACAAAGTGTACGATGTTTTCTCGTTTTTTTTAACGAACTCATAATTTATACCTATGACTTCATTTAGCCCACACATATCTTTGGACCATCATATTATCGTATGAACCCATGGTAAACATTTCGACAATTTTTCCGAAAATTGTCGGAGACTTCAATTCAGTGAGTATAATCCACGTTTCTCGGTCAAAATGACATTCGCGACCGGGCTAGAAATTGTTCAAAATTTATTCTCATTCATCACGGTAATGAGAAACGACTATTCAACAGTTTTGTACCAAATACTAAGCATACCACTCCTACGAAGTTTCAAAGTTTTTCGTTTTTTGTTTAACAGACTCA
>SNQN01000213.1:70660-111102 GCA_008642245.1 Bassia scoparia | reverse complement strand
TTTAATTACCACGAAATACTAAACTACTGGCTCTATACGAGTGTTTCGGACGGTTTCTCGTTTTTCAATAAGCAAACACAAAAGTCCCCGCATGGACTCATTTGGCCCCAATCTTCCTTGGTACCATTATATTATATATGAAGCCCATTGGTAAACATTTCTGGCATTTTTCAGAAATTAGTCCGGAGACTCATTTTAATGATAATCCAGTTTTTCGGCCAAAAAATGACATCTCGCGACCAGGCTCGAATTTGTCCAAAATTTCTGTCCGCCTTACACGGTCATGAGAAACGACTTTTTCCAACAGTTTTGTACCCAAATACAAAGCATACTGCTCCTACAGTGTGTACGATGTTTTCTCGTTTTTTTTAACGAATTCATAATTTTACCGTATGCCATCTTAGCCCACACATACTTTTGGACCCCTCATATTATCGGTATGAACCCATGGTAAACATTTCGACAATTTTCCGAAAATGTCGGAGACTTCATTCAGTGAGTATAATCACGTTTCTCGGTCAAAATGACATTTCGGCACCCGGTAGAATTGTTCAAAATTTCTTTCACGCATTCACGGATGAGAAACGACTATTCAACAGTTTGTACCACTAAGCATACCCTCCTACGAATGTTCAAAGTTTTTTCGTTTTTGTAACAGACTCAAAAGTCGTCATATATTCCCTTGATAAACATTTCCCCAAATATTCATTGAACCCATCATATTATCATATAATCCTTGATAAACATTTGCCAATGTTTCGAAAATTGTCCGGAGACCTCATTTCACTGATGTATAATCTACGTTTTCGGCAAAAAACTCTCTCTGACTCAAAAGTCCGTCATATATTCCCTTGATAAACATTTCCCCAAATATTACTTGAACCCATCATATTATCATATAATCCCTTGATAAACATTTTGCCAAGTTTTCCGAAAATTGTCCGGAGACCTCATTTCACTGATGTATAATCTACGTTTTTCGGCCAAAAAATAACATCGCAGCGACCCGGCTCGAATTTGTCCGAAATTTCTGTCACGCCTTCACGGTAATGGGAACTGACTATTCCAACAATTTTGTACCCAAATACTAAGCATACCGCCTTGTACGAGTGRTTCAACGTTTTCTTATTTTTTGTTTAGCAGAATCAAAAGTCCCCCGTATGGACTCATTTGACCCCCAAATCTTCKTTGGACCCATCATATTATCATATGAACTCTTTGTAAACATTTCAGCAATTTTTTTGAAAATTATCAAATTATCCGGATACCTCATTTCAACCAAAAAATGACATCTCGGCAACTCGGCTCGAATTTGTCCGGAATTTTTGTCTCGCCTTCACGGTCAAGAGAAACAACTATTCCAACATTTTTGTACCCAGATACTAAGCATACTGCCTTGTACGAGTGTTTCGACGTTTTCTCATTTTTTTCTATAATGGACTCAAAAGTCTCTTGTATGGACTCATTTGGCCCCCAAGTCTTCCTTAGATCCATCATATTATCATATGAACCCATGGTAAACATTTCGATAATTTTTCCAAAAATTGTCCGGAGAACTCATTTCAATGAGGTATAATCCACGTTTTTCGGCCAAAAATTGAAATCTCGCCGACCCGGCTCGAATTTGTTCGGAATTTCTGTCACGCGTTCACGGTCAACAGAAAAGACTATTCAAACAGTTTTGTACCCAAATACTAAACATACTGCCCTCCTACGAGTGTTTCGGCGTTTTCTRGTTTTTTCTTTAACGGACTCAAAGATCCCTTGTATCGATTCACTTGGCCCTAAATCRTTCTTGGACACATCATATTATCATTTAAACCCATGGTAGACATTTCCGAAAAATGTTCCAAAAATTGTCCGTAGACCTCATTCCAAAAATTGTTTGTAGACCTCATTTCARGTTTTTCGGCCAAAAAATGACATCTTGACGACCCGGCTCGAATTTGTCCGGAARTTCTATCACACCTTCACGGTCATGAGAAATGACTATTCCAACAGTTTTGTACCCAAATACTAAGCATACTGCCTCCTACGAGTGTTTCGGCGTTTTCTCTTTTTTTCTTTAAAGGACTCAAAGGTCCCCCGTATAGACTCCTTTGGCCCCCAAAACTTCTTTGGACCAGTCATAATATCATATGAACCCATGGTAAACATTTCGACAATTTTTCAGAAATTTGTTCGGATACCTCAAAATAGTGATATKTAATCCTGATCCACGTTTTATGTCCAAAAAATGACATCTCGGCGACCCGCCTCGAATTTGWTCGGAATTTCTATCACACCTTCACGGTCATGAGAAATGACTATTCCAACAGTTTTGAACCCAAATACTAAGCATACTGCCTCCTACGACGGTTTCGGCGTTTTCTCTTTTTTCTTTAACGGACTCAAATTTCCCCCGTATGGACTCTTTTGGCCCCCAAATCTTCCTTAGACCCATCACATTATCAAATAAACCCATGGTAAACATTTCAACAATTTTTCTGGAAATTGGCCGAAAACCTCATTTCAGTGACGTAACATCCACATTTTTCGACAAAAAAATTACATCTCGACGACCCTGCTCGAATTTGTCCGAAATTTCTATCACGCCTTCACGGGAATGAGAAACGGTTATTCCAACAGTTTTGTGCCCAAATACTAAGAATATTGCGTCCCATAAGTGTTTCGACATTTTCTCGTTTTTTTCTTTAACGGACTCAAAAGTGCCCTGTATGGTATGGACTCATTTGGCCTCCAAATCTTCCTTGAACCCATTATATTATCATATGAACCCATGGTAAACATTTACGAAAATTGTTCCCAAAATTGTCTGGAGACCTAATTTTAGTGATGTATAGTCCACGTTTTTCGGTCAAAAAATGACATCTCGTCGACCCGACTCGAATTTGTCCGGAATTTCTATCACGCCTTCACGGTTATGCGAAACGATTATTCAAACAGTTTTGTACCCAAATACTAAGCATACTGCCTCCTACGAGTGTTTCGATGGTTTCTCGTTTTTTTCTTTAACYGACTCAAAAGTCTCTTGTATAGACTCATTTGGCCCCCAAATCTTCCTTTGATCCATCATATTATCATATGAACCCATGGTAAATATTTCGTTAATTTTTCCAWAAATTATACGGAGAACTTATTTCAGTGATGTACAATCCACTTTTTTCGGCCAAAAAAAATGACATCTRGGCGACCCAGCTCGAATTTGTCCGAAATTTCTGTCAAGCGTTCACGGTCAGGAGAAARGACTATTCCAACAGGTTCGTACCCAAATTTTAAGCATACTGCCTCCGACGAGTGTTTTGACGTTTCCTTGTTTTTTAATTTAGTGGACGCAAAAGACCCTCTTACGGACTCATTTGGCCTTAAATCTTCCTTGGACCCATCATATTATCATATAAACCCATGGTAAAAATTTCCGAAAAATGTTCCAAAATTGTCTGTAGGCTTCATTTCAGTGATGTATATTCTACGTCTTTCGGCAACAAAATGACATCTCGGCGACCCGATTCGAATGTTTCCCGAATTTCTATCACGTACGCCTTCACGGTCATGAGAAATGACTATTCCTACAATTTTGTACCCCAAATACTAAACATACTACCTCCTACGAGTGTTTCGGCGTTTTCTCGTTTTTTTCTTTTAACGGACTCAAAACTCCCTCGTATAGATTCATTTGGCCCCCCAAATCTTTCTTGGACATATCATATTATCATTTAAACCCATGGTAGGCATTTCCGAATAATGTTCCAAAAATTGTCCGGATACCTCACTTCAGTGATGTATAATCCACGTTTTTCGGCCAAAAAATGACATCTCTACAACCCGGCTCGAAATTGTCCGGAATCTCTTTCACGCCTTCACGGTCATGAGTAACGATTATTCCAACAGTTTTGTACCCAAATACTAAGCATACTGCCTCGTACAAGTGTTTCAACGTTTTCTCATTTTTTGTTTTGCAGACTCAAAAGTCCCCCGTATGGAATTATTTGGCACCCACATATTCCTTGGACCCATCATATTATCATAAGAACCCTTTGTAAACATTTCAGTAATTTTTTTGAAAATTGTCTGGNGTATAATCCACGTTTTTCGGCCAAAAAATGACATCTCTACAACCCGGCTCTAAATTGTCCGGAATCTCTTTCACGCCTTCACGGTCATGAGTAACGATTATTCCAACAGTTTTGTACCCAAATACTAAGCATACCGCCTCGTACAAGTGTTTCAACGTTTTCTCATTTTTTGTTTTGCAGACTCAAAAGTCCCCCGTATGGAATTATTTGGCACCCACATATTCCTTGGACCCATCATATTATCATAAGAACCCTTTGTAAACATTTCAGTAATTTTTTTGAAAATTGTCTGGTAATCTCAATTCAGTGATATATAATCAACGTTTTTCGACCAAAAAATGACATCTCGGCAACCCGGCTTGAATTTGTCCGGAATTTCTGTCACGCCTTCACAGTCAAGAGAAATGACTATTCCAACAATTTTGTACCCAAATACAAAGCATACTGGTGTTYTGATGTTTTCTCGTTTTTTCTTTAACGGATTCATAATTTTACCGTATGGACTCATTTAGCCCACACATATTGTTTGGACACATCATATTATCATATGAACCCATAGTAAACATTTCGACAATTTTTCCGAAAATTGTCCGGAGACTTCAATTCAGTAAAGTATAATGCACGTTTTTCGGCCAAAAAATGACATTTCGGCGACCCAGCTAGAATTTATTCGGAATATCTATCACGCATTCACGGTCATGAGAAACGACTATTCCAATAGTTTTGTACCCAAATACTAAGCATACTACCTCCTATTAGTGTTTCAACGTTTTTTCGTTTTTTCTTTAACGGACTCAAAAGTRCGCCATATGGACTCATTTGGCCCCCAAATCTTACTTGAACCCATCATATTATCATATAATACCTTGGTAAACATTTCGGCAATTTTTCTGAAAATTGTCGGGAGACCTCATTTCACTAATGTATAATCTACGTTTTTCGGCCAAAAATAACAACTCGACGACCCGGCTCGAATTTGTCCGGAATTTCTGTCACGCCTTCACGGTAATGGGAACTGACTATTCCAACAGTTTTGTACCCAAATACTAAGCATACCGCCTTGTAKGAGTGTTTCAACGTTTTCTCATTTTTTGTTTAACAAACTCAAAAGTCCCCCATATGGACTCATTTGGCCCCCAAATCTTCCTTGGACCGATCATATTATCATATGAACCCTTTCTAAATATTTCAGCAATTTTTTTGAAAATTGTCCGGATACCTCATTTCAGCCAAAAAATGACATCTCAACAACCCGACTCGAATTTTTCCGGAATTTCTGTCACGCCTTCACGGTCAAGAGAAACGACTATTCCAACAGTTTTGTACCCGGATACTAAGCATACTGCCTTGTACGAGTGTTTTGACGTTTTCTCGTTTTTTCTTTAATGGACTCAAAAGTCTCCTGGATGGATTCTTTTGGCCCCCAAGTCTTCCTTATGTCAATCATATTATCATATGAACCCATGGTAAACATTTCTGCAATTTTTCTGAAAATTGTCCAGAGAACTCATTTCAGTGATGTATAATCCACGTTTTTCGACCAAAAGTTGAAATCTCGCCGACCCAGCTCGAATTTGTTCCGAAATTTCTTTCACACGTTCACGGTCAACAGAAAAGACTATTCCAATAGTTTTGTACACAAATACTAATCATACTGCCTCCTACGAGTGTTTCGGCGTTTTATCGTTTTTTCTTTAACGGACTCAAAAGTCCCCCGTATGGATTCATTTGGCCCCAAATCTTTCTTGGACACATCATATTATCATTTAAACCTATGGTAGACATTTCCGAAAAATGTTCCAATAATGGTTCGTAGATCTCATTTCATTGATGTGTAGGGCTCCAAACATCAAAACACTCGTAGGATGCAATTCGCTCAATATTTGTGGCCGAAACTCTTGAAGGAGTCATCCACCATAACCCTTTACGTGTGGGTGAAATTTGGGGCAAAACCGAACCGAGTCAACGAGACGTCTTTTTTTTGGCGAAAATACAGGGATAATACATCACAAAATTAGTTKACCGGAATTTTTTGGAAAATTGCCGAAAATTTAACCATTKATCCATATGATAATATGATAAATCCACGCCAAATTATTTAGGCCCTAAAGTGTCCATACTAGGGACTTTTAGGTTCGTGAGAAAAACGACAAAATTCTTAAACGCTCCTAGGAGGCAATACACTCAGTCTTTGGGAATGAAACTCTTTAAGGAGTCATCCCCCATAACCCATAAGGTGTGGGATAATAAATTTTGGCAAAAACTGAGCCAGGTCATCAAGACGTCGTTTTTTGGGCGAAAACGTGGATTATAAATTACGAAATTGAGGTTTCCGTACATTATACTAAAGAATTGCCAAAAATTTTACCATGGATTCATATGTTTATATGATGAACCCAGCCCAAATTTGGGCCACAAAAAAGTCCATATGGGGAACTTTCGAGTCTATGAAAGAAAAAGCGATGAAACGTCGAAACACTAGRTGGAGGCCATACGATTGATTTTTGGGGACGAAACTCTTGGAGGAATCATCCTCGATGTCCCTCTAAGTGTGAGAAAAAATTTGAATGAAAAATCGGGTTAGGTTAGTGAGACGTCTTTTTTTGGGCGAGAAACGTGGATCATATTTCACGAAAATGAGGTCTCCCGAAAATTTTTGAAACAATTTCCGAAAATTTTACCATTGGTTCGTACGATCATATGATGAACCTACGCCAAATTAGGGCACCAAAATAGACCATACAAGGACTTTCAAGTCTGTGAAAGAAAAAGTGATAAAACAATGAAACGCTCGAABGAGGCAATACGCTCAGTATTTGGGACCGAAACAATTGAAGGAGTCATCCCCCATATCCCTCAAGGTGAGAGAGAAACCTGGGTAAAACTTAGTCGGATCACCAATATGTCATTTTTGGGCGAAAAACGTGGATTGAACATCACGAAATACGAGGACTCTGGAAAAAATTTGGATGAATTGCCGAAAATTTTACCATTGGTTCATAAGATAATATGACGATTGGGCCTTAAAAGAGTCCATGCACGGAACTTTCGAGTTCGTGATACAATAAGCGACAAAACATTGAAACCCTAGTAGGAGGCAATACGCTCGGTATTTGTGGCCAAAAATCCTGGAGGAGTCATCTCCTATACCTCAAGGTGTGAGAGAAATTCTGGGCAACACTTAGCCGTGTCACCGAGACGTCGTTTTTTGGGCGAAAATCGTATATTCTATATTTCGAAAATGAGGTCCTTAAATAATTTTCGGGAAAATGACCGAAAATTTTATTATATGTTCATAATTTCATATGATAATATGATGAACCCAACCCAAATTTGGGCCCCAAAAAAGTACTTACGAGGGACTTTCGAATCCTTGAAACAAAAYGCGATAAAACAATGAAACGCTCGTAGATGGCAATACGCTCAACATTTGGGGCTGAAAAACTTTGACAAGTCATCCCCCAAAAATAGAGATGGCAATGGGTCCTGGACCTAACCCTGACCTGCAAGACCAGACCCATTTATAAGGGTCTGGGTTTAGAAATTTTAGACCCATTAGATCTAGGCTGAGTCYGGGTCCAAAGAGAATTGGATCGGGTTTGGGTCGAGTCCCAAAACATCATACCTAAACCCGCCCCAGACCCTACCCATGGACCCATATATATATACCCTAAACTTTTTGAAATGAATTAACATGATTTTGTATGTGTTTGAAGGTAGCTAATGAGTTTGACTAGCGATAATTTATGTATTTTGATGATGAGATTGTGTGAACAACTTGTATGTTATGACTTTGAGTTTGATATSTTAAGGTTTTATACGGTATTTTAATATGTAAGCAATTGTCGTCAATAGTACGAACACATAAAATAGGGTAAAACAATTAATTGAATTAAAATGTTCGATTTAAAAAAATTAAGTAAGACCCATTTGGGACCCTATAAGCACCAATCAGACCCTGTGGGTTTGGGTCTGGGTCCAAAAATTTCAGTTCCTGCAMATATGGGTCAGGCCGGTCTGGATCTCAAAAAATGGGTGGGTTTSGGTTTAGGCGGACCCGYCCRAGACCCTACCCATTGCCATCTCTACCCATAACTCTCAAATTGAAGGAGTGAGTGAAATTCTAGACAAAACCGAGCCAGGTCACCGAAACTACTCTTTAGGGCAAAAAATGGGGATAATATATATCTTGAAAATGAGGTCGTCGGAAAATTTCCGAAAAAATTGCCAAAAATTTTATCATAGGTTTTCATATGAGTCCATATGCAGAACTTTCGAATCCGTGAAAGAAAAAGCGASAAAACGCTGAAGCACTAGTAGGAGGCAATACGCTCGATATTTGGGGCCAAAACTCTTGGAGGAGTTGTCTCCCATAACCCTCAAGGTGTTGTAGAAATTTTAGGCAAAACCGAACCGTGTCAGCAAGACGTCATTTTTTGGCTAAAAGCATTGATTATACATCACAAAAATGCGGTCTCCGAAAAAAATTTGGAAAAATTGTCGAAAATTTTACCTGTGGGTTCATATGATAATATGATACACCCAAGCCAAATTTGGGCCCCAAAAGAGTCCATATATGGGATTTTCGAGTCCGTGAAAGAAAAGCGTTAAAACGACGAAAGGCTCGTAGCAGGCAATACACTCGATATTTAATGGCCGATCACGCTTAGGGGAGTAATCCCTCGTAACCCTCAGGGTGTGGGAGTAATTTTGGGTAAAACCAAGTCGGGTCACAAAGACGCAGTCTTTTTAGAGAAAAACGTGGATAATAAATCACAAAAATGAGGTCTCCTGAAAATTTCGGAAAAATTAATTGCTGAAAATTTTTCCATGTATTCATTTGAAAATATGATGAATATAAGCCAAATTTGGGCCCCAAAAGAGTCGATATGGAGAAATTTCGAGTCCGTGAAAGAAAAGGTGACAAAAAGTCGAAACGTTCGTAATAGGCAATGTACTCGGAATTTGGGGGTCGAAACTCTTAAAGGAGTCAACCCCCATAACCCTCAATCTGTGGGATAAATTCTAGTAATATTGAGCCGGGTCACCGAGATGTCGTCTTTTTGGCGAAAAACGAGGATTATACATGACGAAAATGAAGTCTCACGAAAATTTTCGAAAAAAACTCTCGAAAATTTTAACATGGGTTCATTTGATAATATGATGAACCCAAGCCAAATTTGGGCCCCAAAAAAGTCCATGCGGAGACTTTCGAGTCTGTGAAAGATAAAGCGACGTTGAAACACTCGTAGGGCGATTGGTATTTGGAGTCGAAATTCTTYGAGGAGACATTCCCCACAACCTTCAAGGTGTGGGAAAAATTCTTGGCAATACCGAACCGGGTCATCGGAACGTCTTTTTTGGGTGAAAAACGTGTGGATTATACATCACGAAAATAAGGTCTCCGGAAAATTTTCTGGAAAAGTGCCGAATTTTTTTACAATGGGTTCATTTGATAATATGATGAATCCAAACCAAATTTGGGCCCCAAAAGAATCCATACGAGGGATTTTCGAGTCCTTGAAAGAAAAAGCTACAAAAAGTCGAAATGTTTATAGGAGGCAATACACTCGTTATTTGGGGCCAAAACTCTTGGAGGAGTGTTCCCCCATAAACCTCAAGGTGTAGAAGAAACAATCGGCAAAACCAAGTCGAGTCACTGAGATGTCGGTTTTTGGGTAAAAATGTTGATTAGTTATCACAGAATGAGGTATTCAAAAAATTTACCATGAGTTCATATGACAATATTATGAACTCAAGCCAAATTGAAACCCAAAAGAAGCCATATGAAGTACTTTSGAATCTATGAAAGAAAAAGCAACAAAACGTCAAAGCGCTCGTAGAAGACGATACACTTGGTATTAGCAAAATTGAGTCGAGTCACTAAGATGTCATTTTTTGTGTGAAAAACGTGGATTATACTTCACGAAAACGATGTCTCCAGAAAATTTTCGGAAAAATTTCCGAAATATGTTATCATGGATACATATTGGCTTGGCCCCAAGATAATCCATACAGGGGACTTTCAAGTCGGTGAAAGAAAAAATGACGACAAAACGCTCGTAGGAAGCAATACGTACGCTCAGTATTTGGGGCCGAAACTCTTGGAGTAGTCATCCCCATAATTCTACGCAAAACCGAGTCAGGTTACTMAGACGTCCTTTTTTGAACGAAAAACGTGGAATATACATAACGAAAATGAAGTCTTTTGAAATTTTTTGGAAAAATTGCCGAAAATTTTACCATAGCGTCATGTAATAATATGATGAACCCATACCAAATTTGAGCCCCAAAAGAGTCCATACGGGGGAACTTTCGAGCGGTGAAATAAAAGGGGCCTTGGAGACCAACGACTTGGAAAAAGGTGTCTCAAAAAAGGGGACGTTGGAAAGCGATGTTTCAAGGGAAAATGTAGGTGTACGGGAGGCTGATACATTGCAAGAAAAAAGAAAGTCTACCTTAACCGAGATCGAAAAYGGGGATGTCAGTATTCCTTCTTTTAATCACACATTGACCGAGGTTCTCGAATCCCCAAAAACCCAACACATTAACCCTACCACACTTCCCACCACTATCCACATTCTCAAATCTTCAGACAACCACACCACTACAACCAACCCCCAAGATATTTCACCTCCAAGAGACATGGACACCCGAATCCCCACCCTTCCCGGATTCTCCGGTACGGTCACCATCTCCGCCACCAATGCCGAGGGTGATACGGATGGAGGAGGGGAACCTCAACTTTCACAGCCCGCCCTTACCCATTCTCCCCAACTTCAYACTAGCAGAGACGAACTTCCTAATAATTCAACAGGAGAACGGACAAGTGACGGATGTGATACACGTGCAATATTGGMAGGTCAAGAAATGGATGCTAGACCCGAGTCAAGCCCCACCAACATATTGTACACGTGCAATATTCGGTCCGGCTCACTTACCGGATGCATCCCAAATCAAGCATCTACCTCCCTTGTTCCAGGGTTACATCAAGGGCATCATCCTCAACAATGCACCATCGGAACTAGAGGACCAGAAATGATTGGACCAAGTAATGATTTGGCTGGACCCGACCCCAAGACTCCCAACGGACAGAATAGTGACCAAGGTGAGGTGGTCGGGGGTGGATTGCGATATATTGGAGAAAGCCAACGCCCTCGTCATTGCGGAGATGGAGCAGCGCTTCAAACAGGGTGGAGATTCTCATACAAAAGTTAGCCAACGAGGCCGACCAACAAAACCACGTCCTCCTAAAGATTTCCCTGAACCTAAGGTTTTGGCATCATCACCAGTCAAACAAGGTGGTGGACTCATGGGGACGAGTGGAACGGTGGCAAGACGTGGCCAAGGAAGAGGAGGCTCTACGCGACCATAAGCGCAAACCTTTCCTTCGTCGTAAGATGTCGGTACTATATTGGAATGCACGGGGAATTGGGAGGCCAACTTTCGAGTCCAATTTCRGTCATTTGGTCAACTATCATCATCTGAAAGTTGTGGTGTTAACTGAAACTAAGGTCAGCAGTGCTAATACCGAGGACATTGTTCGTCGGTTGGGTTTCGACGGTTGGCACTTGGTTGCTCCGATGGGTTTCGCAGGTGGCATTCTCCTGTTATGGAAATCCTCTCAAATACCCATTAACATCATTTCGGAGAATAGTCAGGGGCTCCATGCCTTAGTTGAGGTACTTTCTAATAACCATGTTTATTTTTTATCTTCTATTTATGCTAATCCAAAATTTAGAATTAGAAAATTGTTGTGGGAGGATATAAAATAGGTAGAAAATGTTGTGGATTTACCGTGGGTAGTTCTTGGTGACTTTAATGAGGTCTCATGTCAAGGGGAAAAGTTTGGAGGAAGACCAATCAATTTGCACAGGACTAATATGTATTTAGACACAATGGATTCTTGTGGACTTGTAGATTTGGGCTTTGTTGGGCCCAAGTTTACTTGGTTTAACAATCGAAAATGCCGCCCAATTCATGAAAGGTTGGTCCGGGCTTGGGGGAACACAYCTTTTATTTCCAAATACCCAGAAACCAAAGCAGCCCACCTAACTCGAATTGGATCAGACCATAGCCCAATCTTTTTGCCACTACTAACCCATTGCCCAAGACCTGGCCAACGGCCCTTTCGTTTTCAGCCCATGTGGTTTGATGATCCATCTTTTGAGTCTGTTTTTGTGACCACTGGTCTGATAAGCAATTACCCATCCAARAGGCTTTGTCTAACACACAACAGTCTCTCTCCTATTGGAATCGCCATGTTTTTGGCGATTTGAATAAAAGGAAAAAAAGAGCATTTGCACGGTTAGAGGGTACTCAAAGAAGTCTGGCTTTGTACCCTTATTCCCCTTTCCTCCTTGATTTGGACTTCACTTTGAGGGAGGAACTCCAAACCATTATGAGGTAAGAGGAATGCTTGTGGTACATGAAAAGTCGTAGTGAGTGGTTGGGATTGGGAGACCAAAACACCTCGTATTTCTTAAAAACTGTTGTGAATAGGAGAAGGGCAAACAGAATTAACTTTCTTCGAGATGCAGTGGGGAACCAAATTGATGACCAGGCCTAAATCATAGCCCATATCCGGAAATTTTACATGGATTTCTTCACTACGGGTCAAGAGTTTTCGATTAATAAGCCCATTGAGGGAGTAGGAACAGTATCCCTTTGCCAAATCCCAGTTGAGGCTGAAATCTGGGCCGTTTTGAAACTCATGAAGCCTTTTAAAAGCCCGGGCCCAAATGGTTTTCATAATGTTTTTTATCTAAAGTTTAGGCATGTGGTTAAGGAGAAAGTGTGCGCTGCCATTCAAYGTTGGTTCCATTCAGCTTCCTTTCCTAATGATTTAAATCATGRTTTGATATGTCTTATTCCGAAGCAAGAGAATCCAGAAACGATTAAACAATTTCGTCCAATTAGTCTTTGTAATACCCTTTACAAGCTAATGACTAAGATTTTGGTCGAAAGAATTAAATATCGTTTATCGGATTTAATTGCCCCTAATCAAAGTAGTTTTATTAAAGGGAGGGGAGCCGAATGTAACGTTGTGGTATCCACTGAACTTATTCATTCTATGCGTTATAAGAAGGGGAGGGATGGTTGGTTTGCCCTAAAAATTGACTTAGAAAAAGCTTACGACCGCATGGAGTGGAGTTTTGTTAGGGAAAGCTTAATTAGATGTGGCTTTGATTCAAAAACTATTGCTCTAATTATGCATTGCCTTAGTTCAGCTTCGTCATCAGTACTTGTTAATGGGAGTAGTACAGATAGCTTTCAACATACTCGCGGACTACGTCAAGGTGATTCCCTCTCGCCTTACTTGTTTGTAATATGTATGAACTATTTATCAACTCTTATTAACCAGGCCTGCGAGACGAAGCATTGGTGTCCGTTTACAGTAGGACGACAGCGAATTCCCATTTCACACCTCTTGTTCGCAGACGACTTGTTATTGTTTGGCAAGGCGGATGGAGATACAATTCACTGTGTGCAAGAGGTGCTGCTTGAATTTTGTCGCGTGTCAGGTCAGAGTGTTAATGAAGAAAAAAGTATGTTATTTTTCTCTTCAAACACAAGACCAGAAATTATACAAATGTGTGAGGAAACTCTGAATATTAGCTCCACACCTAACATTGGAAAATACCTTGGTTTTCCAATTTCTCATAAACGTCCCTCAAAAAATAAGGTGAGGTTTATTATCACTAAAATCCGGAATAAAMTAGCAAATTGGAAAACAAAGTTTCTGTCCAGGGCGGGTCGTTTGTGCTTGATGCGATCCCTAGTTATTATATGCAATGCATGTTCCTCCCTTCTTCTACTCATAATGAAATTGACAGGATTGTTACAAACTTTTTTTGGGGGGGATTCGACTGAGAAAAAGAGAATGCATTTGTTGGATAAATCCAAGGTTTTGAGGCCTAAACAGGTAGGTGGTACTGGTGCTTTCAACTCCGCACTTCGTAACCAAGCACTCATGGCCAAACTCGGGTGGAAGTTAAGTTAGGGTCTAGATAATCTAGCCCAATGATGCATCCACTCCAAATATGTGAAACGTAATGGAGTGACTCCTTTTCATCGCGGTTCACCTGTTTGGAAGGGTGTTGGGAAAGGCTGGCCACTACTTGGCTCCTCATCTACTTGGGTTTTGGGTGATGGTTCGTCGATTTGCTTTTGGAATGAAAATTGGTGCTTTGGTAAGGGTATCCGAGAGCTAATTGAGGGACCTCTCCAACGAATGGAGTCCTCAATTTGTGTCAAAYATTGTATACATGATGGGGAATGGGATTTTAGGCCACTGTCATTTGATTTTCCTTTGTGTGTGTTAGAGCGAATCAAGTCTGTCCCCTTATCCTCTGGAGCAATGCAAGACACTCTCACGAGTGACTTGGTTGTGAAGGGAAAGTTCCAAACCTCAATGGCATACTCACGACTATTTACTGGTCAATGTCATATGCATTGGGTATGGAAAGTGAGCACTATCCCTTGAATACGTGTCTTTTTTTGGCTTGTATGATATGATCGACTACCCCATATGCAAACTCTCTTCCGGAGACATATGGTCCTTGACCCTTCWTGCAAATCATGCTATGAACAGGAGGATACCTTACATATCCTTCGAGACCGTTTTGTTGCACAGGCTGTTTGGGATGAGTTTACATTGCCAGCGGACTTCTACCACCAAGACCTTCACACGTGGTTACATTGCAAACTAACCTTCTCATCCGACCAAAGCCTACCATGGTCCACTTACTTCTCCTTTATATGTTTCCACATATGGAAAAGGAGAAATAATGGGGCTGGAAAATATTACCCTGGAAATTCCTCCACTTTGATTCTGATGGCACACTCATCAGTCTATTGATTCTTCGCCGCAAAACATGTCCATCCCAATATTTTGGTCCCAACATAGGTCTACCTCCTGTAGGGGCTCAAGTTTAATGTTGACGCCTCTTTGTGACTAAGGAGCCATTGTGGTATTGCTGGTGTCTTCGGGACTCACCACACACTTGGTTACAGGTGTCTCAAGCCTCAACACGTCTTTGCAAACACAGTACTAGAAATGCTGTCAACTAGATGCAATCGCTAAGGCCTTTGGAAATCATTGAGGGCAGTGAGGCATACTGTCGTATTATGATTCGAAAAGTGACAACAGAGATTGCATTCAATTCTATTATGGTAAGATAGTCAATGATCACACTTTTAACTTACTATCATGTGCGGGATAGTTAGCAGTTCACTGACTCATTGTATTGGAGCATCAACCTCGTAAGGAATCGTTCAGATTGGCTAGCAAAGGAAGCAGACAGAAGTCGCACCGTGTTGATTTTTGGACGAACTTAATTTAATTCCCCTCCTGTTGTAATAACTATAGTTCGGAGTGAATGATAATTAGACTCTTTAATGTTGTAATTTAACTCGATGCCTTTGGCCTATTCCTACCAAAAAAAAAAAAAAATAAAAAAGAAATAAAAGGCGACAAAACATAAAGCACTTGTAGGAGGCAATACGCTAAAAATTTGGGGGCGAAACTCTTGGAGGATTCATCTCCCATAACGCTTAAGGTGTGGGTACATCTTAGTAAGGTTACCTCGAACAACCTCATTGAGGATGTTGGTTTCTGTAAATTCCACTTTTCTGGTTTGCAGCTGAGTTTTCAACATCATAAGGGTCTTTGGTGATTTGCAGCGAGCTAATGAGATTAAGTGATAAAGTATTTATGGTGTTTGATAATCGACTATTGACTGCAAAAAACGAAAATTCCCCATATAGCAGTGTTTTAAGAAGAGTATTTTCTCCATTTATTGCTAATTTACAATTAATTAAGCAGCTCATTACATTGAAAACAATGAATCCAACAAGTAAATTAATAAGAATAGCCAGCATACTTTGAAGCCCGTGCTTAGAACGGGTTAAAAAAAACTAAATACTGTAGTACTAATGTTTGCTCAAACGAACCAAAATTGTTGTAATACTAACGAATAACTAATTGAGGTTTAAAAATAAGTTAGTAACAAGAATAGGTCCAACCCTATAGCAAGAAGCAGATAGTAAAAAAAAAACAAAATCTCAAAACTCTGACTATGATTTTACAGCAAAAAATTAAGCAGCTGATTTGCCCTTCTTCCTCTGGATTTTCTTCATGTAAAATTCCAGCTCTTTGCCTTCCAAGATATACCTGCCATGCACCAATATAAACCGCTATTAGGAACGAATATAACAGGAAACCGAGATATTGGAAAAGGGCGAATTGTAAGTTACCCGTCAGCACGGCCACATTGACCAGGACGAGATGAGATGCAAGCCAACAAACGACCACCGCCAAATTGTTCCTCAATGTGTGGGTCCAATGTGCGGTTTTCCTGACGCTTCTCAATCTTTCTAGCAACGTGGTTGCTCTTCTTGGTTTCCTCGGTYGTCTCAGCCTCCTATCATAAATACAAAAAGATAGAAAAATGTAAGATCTCCCACCGTCACAAGTTTAAATTCCCAACAACAATACCAGGAAGAGAACCAATAGTACTAAGTAGGATTTAGAAAACCCAAGGATAAACCATGAACACTAAAATTAAAAGGGTATACAAAGCATGGGTGTTATACTAACAAGAAATTGACAAAAACTAACAGAAAACATGTAGTATGAAGATTGCAAACATTAATCGTCCAACTATGTTGAAATAATGTTGAACACATTTATACAGTGAAGGCCTCTGAAACTTTTGATGAGATGACATTAAAGACCCAAGCACACACAAAATTGCTAATTATTTAGCCACTAAACAAAGCAATACTCAGATTCCAGGTAGTTAGTAGCCAAGAACAAATAAAATAAAATAAAAAAACAACATAAACCACCTAATAAAGCACATATACTATGTTAAGCAATGAGCCAAATAAGCTACTTACCTCAGTTTCTTTCTTTGCAGAGGCAGACTTCTTCTTGCGCCCAACCTCAACTCCGTAGTGCTGGAGATACCACTGTTTAAATGGTGCAGCATCAACTTGGACAATGGCACTCTTCACAAGAGTCTGAGTCCTAACCAACTCATTGTTGGATGCATTGTAAACAACATCCAAGATACGGGTCTTGCGGGTTACTGCCTCACTACCCCAAGAGTAGTTGCCAGTATCCAACCTCAGAGCACGCCACTTGACATTTCCACCACGAACCCTAACCCTCCTGACTGTCTTGTTGCTTGAAATCTTTGTGTTAGCTGGTTGTCTTCCGAGCTCGTACCTGTTTCACAGTAACAGTGCCCCAAATCATCAGTAAAATAGAAATGAATGGCTAGATTACCACAGATTTTTGTGTAAAACATGCAGAGAGACAATAAACAAGAAAGATAATGTATTATACACTGTAGAAAACCATGAGAAACCACACAGCTTAAAAGAACAGGGAAAAGYTTGTGATCAAAGTTATGACATTTAAAAGTTACAACACTCAAGTTTAACATATGAGCAACACGCTGTTTCTTTGCCGGAAAAGTTTCATGGAATCAAGCAGCAATAACTAAAAGCTCAATCACCAATCAAGACGGGCAAGTAATGTGAAAGAATTCAGCAACAGCTAAAAGCTCAATCACCAATCAGGGCTGGCACATGATGAGGAATTACAACGCAAGAAAAAAATGTGCGCCATAGCAACAATTTTTCCCCTCAAAATGAAAGGAAAACTAAAAGACGGTAACATGGCACAGGCAACTGTAAGCTATAGTTATGTGCGTGCTGATGTAGTTACTTATCAAGCACAGGACCGTTCTAATAAGCACACAATTTAAATAAATCCAAACCGAGATGAACAGCGATAATCCAATGATTAAAAATGTTAACAACAGGGAACATAACAAAATTACACAGCCAAACAAATATCAATAGCTATTTCTACTCATTTGTTCAATTATTTTAAAACACAAAACACAAATTTCTAAAGCATCTAACAGCTAATTTCACAATAAGAATCTAACTGAACAAATGTTTACATACAAAATTTGATGGAAATAGCAAAACATTTTATGCCGCAATATCGATGATTTTCCTCAATTAGTAAGGCAAACTCAAAATACGATTACACAGCAAACTATGTAGCTTACAGTTATGTTGCGTGCCGATGAGTACTTATCGACACGGACCGTCTCCATAAGCACAAACAGCATCATACAACTCAACTCACAAAAATATCAGAAGACTTAGATGTACTACATACTACAGTAAATCAATGAATAAAAGATCATTAAATCTACATTTAATTTATAAGATTTAATTCTAAAACCTTCTGAAATCAACCGATTCACATGAGTCGAGAGATGTCATACTTCAACAGATTAACATCATTCTCACAGCAACAATTGCAAAAACAAATCAGATGAGAGAGAGAGAGAATTCATACTTTCTCTTCTTCCTCCATGCCTTCTCTTGCACCAGTGCACGTCTCTTGTGCATAGAATCACGATAAATATAATCATGGGAAACAACCAAAAAAATCAGGCAAAACGGAAAGCAACACAAATTCATTGAGGATTGAAATGAAGATCTAAATGGCCTATCAACAATGAAACAAGACATGAAAGAGATTGATGAAGATTCCATTTTGCAGAAGTTGAAAGGGAAAAACTAGGGTTTTTCTTAGGGGAAGCGGGGCAGTGAGAGGATGAAGATCGGTAGTTGAAATTCATTACTCACTATATTGGAGCTTGGCTTTTGGGGCTGGTTTTTAGGCTATTGGGCTTGTTGAAAATCTATCACGAGTTTCTCGAACGATGTACCTTATCTTGTTCCTAGGTACTGAGGTAGTTGCTTAATCTACATTCACGACTCTACGAGTTGTCTGAGCTCGACTCGATAAAGCTCGATTTAAATAATGAAATATACACGCAAATATGTTAAGCTAATGTTCAAACAGTCACGAACAGGTAGAATTATATACTTTACTAGTAATTTTTGCACGCGGATGCGTTGCGTTGCATGTAGAAGAAATAAATACTATATACATTTGTATGTTTTTTTATACCAATCGAGTTCAATGGTTTTTTGTAAGTCTGTTCATTTGATTGTTTATATCTAAACTTGTGGTTTATTGATAATCATATGTTTCGGCACAAAATTTAATAACTAATACCAGTTAACATTATTAAATATAATATATACAATAGAATCTATATCGTAAATATAACGCATTTCTACGAAAAACAACATAAACGATAACATAAGCATTGACTCAAATTGATGAATAAAATCCTTTAGTACGGAGTACACAATATTTAAAAAGTGAAATTTTCTCAATCAAATAAAAGACTACAAAATTTGAAAACATTAAAAGGTGGATCTTAAGGATAGGTAAACACCCATTTGAATAGATCAAGAAAGTTTTTCTACGTGAACATGAATCTTTTTAATGTCTGTTGAACCTAAATTTCAGGAAGGGACAGAAATGAGAAGAAGAGAGATTGATTTAATAGATCTTGGAGTTATGAGATGAGAATTTTGGTATTTATACCCTTCACTTAAGTATAAATATATTTGTGGGAAAATATGCAATAAATAGTATATGACAATCAATTGATTCTACAATGAGAAAATGATAAATTTAGATATCGAATTAATTCAATGTATTCAAGGAATATATTGAATTGATTAGGAAATTGATTGTTTGAACACATCAAGAAGAGTTAACTAAGAAAATAACAGATTGTTATCAAGATAGTTTTGTGACCACCTATATATTGATTAATCAAATTAAGACGCTTAATTGATTGAAAAACTAGTTATAAATGTCAACTTATATTTTTTTATTGATAACTTAATGGTTTTTGTTGTGTTAATAATCAGATACATGACTGGTATAGAAATTTCAGTGGAGATATATCATGCTCCCCTTTACTTTTATGTAACTAAACCGATTATTGCACTTAATTGTCTAAATTTCATGTCATTTGGTTGAACATAATAAACGACACATGATTTTAATTGTTAATTAACGTCGATATTTTTACTCTCTTCGGTTTTTTACTTGACCATTACATTTTGCACAGTTTTCAAGACACGGACTTTGACTACAATAACTTAAATTGATTGTTTAAAATTATAAATATTTGATTTAATAACTATATATTAAGACGAATCTTAACAACATCTCACTTGACTATATAATATTAATCATATTATAAATTTGTCAAAAAATTGGGTCCCAACAGTTTTACTAACTTTGACCTCAAAAAGAACAATTGTGCACAGGGTTGTAAATAAATTTGGTTATTTTTATAAGACTTTAATGACAAATAAGTTTGATTTATTGATTGATAAATTAATGGTTGAATTCTTTTTGTAAAACTATTTAAATTCTTATTCAAAATTTTTCATGCATTATACTTAAAGTTTCATATTTAGAAATTGATCTGAATTAAATTTTAAAATCTATTCATTAAGGGTAATATTGTTAAACTTCATAGGGCGGGACAACCACTAGCTCCCCCTTGGCTAATAATAGAGATTATAGTATCATTCTATATTACTTCACCTCTTAACATTTTACAGATTAATACATGAAAACGGCATAAACTAAAAATCAAAAAATAAAAATATTATATAACTTGAAGTTTGAACCCAAGCTAACTATACAAAATTCATCTCATCCATTCAATGTAATCAGATGTGTCGGATTAAAGCGATGAATTGGAAATTGGAGCAATGAACATTTGAAGCTCATGTATCTATTTGTTGCCCTTATTAATTAATTTGTCAATTTCAATTATGGATTATAGAGTGCTTGCAAGCGACTTTGTTCAAATTATTATAGACTTTGTGGTGTGTGATGATATAGGCTTGCAAACTTATCATAGTTCTTAGGCATTATCTTGTTTTACCAACACTTGTTATTTAATATTGTTACTCTTGTAGATTTATTTACTTCGTAATTATTTTGTAATTCTTTGTTTACAAATTTTAAAAAGGATCTTTCTAAGTTTAATTTCCTTAGGAAGTTTTGCCTATCCTCTCTAACTGGTTTTTTAAAGATTATAGTTCATCTTTTTTTCTTCTATCCGTTTCTTCTTGGTCTCAATTATATTTCTTGTATGACTTCCATCAGTGTTCTCGTTGGTGGTAAGCTCCAAAAGAAACTTTTTTATTGTTTTCAATAATTGTTTGTCTTGTTTAGAATCTTTACTATTTTTAARTACAATTTTATCCACATTCTCCAATCTCCATAGATAAATGAACTACATTTATTACTTTTCCTCTATCAATATTAAATACTCCGTAAAAGTTTAAACATTATATCGATTACTCTCTAAAAGTCACTTTTCAACACACATTTATTACTTTTTTTCATTTTACTAAATAAAAAAATCAATAATTCTCTTTCAAGAAATCTAGCTGCAAGAAACATGCTCTCTCCCTTCTCTTTCCCCAAAACCCTAGCGTCCATTAAAATTTTCCACGGGGCTTCCATTGATTTTAATTGATGAAAAGCCTCAATCTAATTTTACTGTCTCTATTGTTTAGTTTGTTCGAGTTTCGTTTTTGAACGAATAATACTTTCTTTGAGAGGATCGTTTCTCCCTTAAAAAAAGGGGTTTTTTCTCCCTTGAAAGAAAGGTTTTACTCTTCTACTTGCGAGAAACGTTAGTTAATTTGGTGTCATAATTTTGGTTTGATCATGGAGAATTGTGCAGTGTCGAAGCAGAGTTTAGATCTACAATTACAAAACAATGGGATAAGATTTAATTCTATTTCAGAATTACAACAGATCGAGAGGCCCCTTGTTAGAAGGTTGTATCAAACAACGATGTAGAAGAGAGTAATTCAAATTGCGATATGACAAATCGTTCATAGTTTTGCAAATTTTGCATTTAATTTGTCCAATATTGTTATGTATTTGTTAGTTTTGATTTCTATTGTAGATGTCGTATGATTCTTATTAAACTAAAACCTTTTTCTTAATTTGTTAGAGCAATTGGTTGATAATGGGGGTTAATGAAGTAAGAAATAGCAAGAAAATAGTAAAGAGACAAAGATTTGGGAGGTGGGAAAATCCTTCAAGRAAATCACTTGAAYACTATAAAATCCACCCAAATAAGGAGTTTTGTTGTATTGATTGCAATTAGTGTTTACAATAGAAAATCTCTCACTAATTCCACTCACAAGCACAAGAATTATACAAGGAAGAATCACTTCTCAAACCTTAGCTRTAAGTGTTTCTCAATGTGTGTTTGTATTTGTCGATGAATAACAAATGAAACTCAAGTGGGTATTTATATTCCGAAAAAACAYAAATCGTTGCAGGAAAGGCGCTCCCCGTGCCACCAAGGTAGAACACTCACTGCAGAAGGTGCGTCCCGCACCAGCGCGACAGATCAGATAGTCCGACTTGAAACAACCATAARTTTTTCGTTACTYCACCAAATCAAGCATATGAGTTATCATTGGAAAACTCTTTGAATAAGCTTTCACCTCCAATTCGAATCACCTCAAAACTCCAAGCGGTTCGAGAGATATGCCCAGTTGAAGTTGAACTTATCAACACTTCCTTCCAAACACAATCAAGTTATTCTAATCCGCTTCCTCGATTGTTTATCAAGTAAATATCCAACATAATAAAACCATTTTTCTCTCACCAATTCCAAACAAAAAGAACGGGGGAGTAAGTAATAAATTTTCGTTCATCAAATTTTCTTCGCAATCGCGATTGTTGCATTGATTAATTTCTCCATCAAATTTTCTTCCCAATTACAAGTATTGTATTTCTCACCTGGCCACCTCTAGGGTCCTCTACCACTCTACCAGTATGTAAGCTTAGTGATTTTGCTACATGASACATYARACAAACATCTCCTTCCTGTACTTGGAGGAGTTAAAACCCTTTTAACCCTATGTTAGGCATTGGACATGTCCAAGTCTATGATGCCATAATGTCGACTACTTCATCGCCTTCAGGGGTCGACTGCTTCATGGCCTTCCAATGACTGTACATGACTACAGATGGTACATGGCACATAATGCGCCAAGACTGCAAACTCGCTTCAAACGCTCTGGCTCCATGTAGGGATCACAATGACTGTTACAATGTGTTGCCATAAAAATTAAAAGCATGCTAGCCCTGGTGAGGTTTATGCCCTCCTTGTATGTCGACTGTCGAGTTGCCTTCTATGATGAACAATCACATGCTTAAGGAGTTAAGGTTGGAGTCATATATAAAGTTTTTAATAATTTAAACATAATCATTGAATACCAAATATGTATTACAACAAAAAATGATCAAAATCGAACTGACTMTTAGATGTTTATCCTAACTCCGATCAACTCAAGCAACAAAACACTTGTTATGGGGTCAATTCTTCTTCTCACCAAAGCCATGCTTCTTCCTAAGGTACTCCCTAACGAATTCGCTTCGAGCTTTGACACGAGCTTGCTGAGGCGCGACATTCTTGTACGAGTAATGAATCCCAACAGCAAACAGAGCAATGCCGCCAAGAAAACATCCCGCTGTCACTGCAAGCTTACCCGGCGTTGAAGGATAGCACATCACCATTTCTTCCACTCTCCTGTTACTTCTTTCACACCATTAAATATGCAATGTACAACTAACAATGAAGAAGGAAAANCAATTCCAAACAAAAAGAACGGGGGAGTAAGTAATAAATTTTCGTTCATCAAATTTTCTTCGCAATCGCGATTGTTGCATTGATTAATTTCTCCATCAAATTTTCTTCCCAATTACAAGTATTGTATTTCTCACCTGGCCACCTCTAGGGTCCTCTACCACTCTACCAGTATGTAAGCTTAGTGATTTTGCTACATGASACATYARACAAACATCTCCTTCCTGTACTTGGAGGAGTTAAAACCCTTTTAACCCTATGTTAGGCATTGGACATGTCCAAGTCTATGATGCCATAATGTCGACTACTTCATCGCCTTCAGGGGTCGACTGCTTCATGGCCTTCCAATGACTGTACATGACTACAGATGGTACATGGCACATAATGCGCCAAGACTGCAAACTCGCTTCAAACGCTCTGGCTCCATGTAGGGATCACAATGACTGTTACAATGTGTTGCCATAAAAATTAAAAGCATGCTAGCCCTGGTGAGGTTTATGCCCTCCTTGTATGTCGACTGTCGAGTTGCCTTCTATGATGAACAATCACATGCTTAAGGAGTTAAGGTTGGAGTCATATATAAAGTTTTTAATAATTTAAACATAATCATTGAATACCAAATATGTATTACAACAAAAAATGATCAAAATCGAACTGACTMTTAGATGTTTATCCTAACTCCGATCAACTCAAGCAACAAAACACTTGTTATGGGGTCAATTCTTCTTCTCACCAAAGCCATGCTTCTTCCTAAGGTACTCCCTAACGAATTCGCTTCGAGCTTTGACACGAGCTTGCTGAGGCGCGACATTCTTGTACGAGTAATGAATCCCAACAGCAAACAGAGCAATGCCGCCAAGAAAACATCCCGCTGTCACTGCAAGCTTACCCGGCGTTGAAGGATAGCACATCACCATTTCTTCCACTCTCCTGTTACTTCTTTCACACCATTAAATATGCAATGTACAACTAACAATGAAGAAGGAAAAAAAAAAAAGTCAATTCAATGTTTACAACCAACAATTAGCAATTCATCCAACTAAATTACACAAGTAATCATTTAAAACCAATAAACAAATTCACAACCAACTAATTCAAGGTAAGAATAATGGTGAATGATTCAACATATTGGGTAGTTCAGAAATCAGAATCAAATGAGTGCAATATAAATCTAACACTATAACTGAATAATGTGGCCAAATTAACAGTTGATGATTCATTGAGTGTCTCTTATACACATCTAGATGTGTATAAGAGACAGGAAATCAGAATCAAATGAGTGCAATATAAATCTAACACTATAACTGAATAATGTGGCCAAATTAACAGTTGATGATTCATTGAGTACTTTCATCAAACAGGTGAGCTGCAATACCTGATTTCATTCTAGTGCATCAAAATTTTAATGGGGAAAACAGATTTACAACGAAAAAAGTGGGGAATAGTGAATTCTAACATCAAATTGAGTTAGTGCCAAATGAAGATGAAAAAGAAATTCAAGGGTTCTGGTTGATTTGGGTAKATGATTAAACAAATTGATTGAGGAAGAATGTATGGAAATTATTTGATGAAAAATTTAAGCTAAAGTAGAATGATAAAACGATGAGTAATTTAATTGAAGCATCGTAAATATGAAAATCAAGGATCGAATTAAAGATTACCTCAGCTTCAAAGAATCAAAGATCAAGCAACACCCTAACAATCAAACTATGAGAGAGGAAGGGTAACTACTGGATATAGCAACAGGGATGTTGATAAAAACTCAAAGTTAAAATTGGATCACGGGTCGAGTCGGGTACATGAGCTCGGGCTTTGAGGTCCAAAACTCAAAATATGTGTGATTTTTTGATGAATTTACAAATTATTTCCAATTTTAAAACTACATAATATTGTCATAAGCTCATCTCTATTATATAAGTGAAGGGGAGCAATGTTGTCCCCTTCGAAATCTTCATTTTACTTTTCTATCTAAAATTAATTACACGAAAAATAATTGAAAGTAAACATAAATTTACCAAATTAAAATTCAATCAATTCAAATTCAAAACAATCAACACATTATCTAAAATTCAAGTTTGACAACAATAAAATAAATTCAAAACTTACCATATACTTCGTACAATTTTACTTAAACTACCTGAAATTCGAAAATGACACCGTAATGGTAAAAGGCTAGGTTCATAAACTAAAGAATTAAATAAGGTTATTTCAATATAATTAATTTTAATAGCAATCATATTAAAAGGGAGAAAAAAAATCCTATTTGCTTTGTGTATTACTTCGTATATAGCTTTCGTTGATTATACTCCGTAGTATTTGACCATTCTAATTTAGCGCCACTCTGTATATAGTTTATTCGATCTCTTCTACGTCTTTTCATTTTTTTCTTGGATATACTACACAATAATACACGAATAATACCAAAACAAGAGATGTCGAAAAATTATTAACACGACCTTCTACAATTAATAATCAAAAGATATTGAGCTTTATTATAATAAGAGATAAAAAAAATTTTGTCTAACGTATTTTCTTTTCTATTAATATGATGGCGTCCACCTACTATATATGCAGTGGGGTTTTTTTTTTGGATATACACAAGGAGTAAAAGTAGCTAATACACAATAAAACTAGAGGTAAGCACTTTAAACTTTGAAAATATTTGTGAGGAAATTATGAATTAACTTTAAAATCCACGCAACGTATTGCGTGCCCAAAATACTAGTAGCCCTTGTGTTAGGTATCACAAATGAATCTAGGGAATTCTAAGGTAGCCTTTCACTTTAGGTTTTCTACGTGTAGCAAGAGAAAAAATAATACTCATGGACACTTTCTTTTTGGGGAATGATATTCGAAGTCGCAAATGACTTAAAGAAGTCACAATTTCATATGAACTTTCGTAATTACCCTTCATCTTTCCCCTCCTTAACCACCCAATTTCATATGTAACTTTTTGTTTTAAATTACAAATATAAACACAAAATTTTTAAATGAAAAAACTTAATATAAATACAAAAATTTAGAGATTGATTATGTAGAAAAAAATGGAAACTAATAATCCCACCTTTTGGTGGTTATTCTAAATAATCCGACCTCTAAGTAATACAGAATAATCCTAACTTTTAGGTGGTCTTTCCAAAATAATCTGAACTTCATTTGCTTAAATAGAACAACCCAAAAAATGGATCAACAAAAGCAGCAAAAATGAGAGTTCAGATTATTTTGGGAAGGACACCCTTAAAGTTGAGATTATTTTGTAATTACTTTGAACTCGAATTATTGAAAGCAGACCACCAAAAGGTGAGATTATTAGTTTTCATTTTTCCTTATTGTAAACTGAGTATTTATTAACAACTTAAAAGTCTCGTCATCACCATTAACCTAACATTAGACTTTTTTCATAAATATAAACAAATTTTGAATCTTAAATTGAATTGAAATTTGTAGAAAAGAAAATGAATATTGAAATAATATGTTAAAGATTCATGGTGGTAAACTTAAAAATTGTTATGTAAATTGAAATTAAAAACAACATTGTTTAATGTTACGTACAAAACTCATTAATATAGATGATAACCTTATAAATAATAAAGTCCATAAAAATAACATATAATTATACATAAAAAACTCGTAAGCATTGAATGATTAACTTAAATATTAGAATAATAAAATCTGGAAAAAACATTTTGTTTTTGGATATTCACCTGTTATTGCTAGTCTAATTCATACATTCTTTTATTATATAATCCAAATTATACCACTAAAGATTAATGACTTATTAAAAACATAACACTTAATTTATTCTCCCGTTAACTGCTGTTAGTGTTGGGTTAATTGGGGGTTAACTCCTAACCTAAATTTGATTCTGACCCTCACTGTGTTCACCTCTCACTCGTTTTGTTGCTTTTGTTCTTCGTCTGTTTGTCTGCTCCTCATACGACCTGCTTGCCTTCCTCTTCTTCTTGATTATTCCTTTGAAGCTTTAACAATGGCATCTCGAACCTGACACGTCGTCTTATTTCCTGGCAGGGGCCCTCGATTTCTTTGGGTAATTTTTGCACATAGCCATTAGCCGGTGATCAAATTATCATGCTTTATGAACTCAAGCTTAATATCAGCTTATAGAACATTATGCCACAAATAACAACAGGTCTGCAATTCAACAACAGGTCTGCAATTCAACAACAGGTTTGCAATAACAATAGGTCTGCATTCAAATATATGCGTAAAATAGGGAAAAAAGAAGTCCAAAATTATCAACAAATAACCTGTCATTCAACATATTCTGAACAATAAATCACATAATTAATCAACCAGACAACAACTACAAAACAACTTGGAAATTCAAGCTAAATTAGGTGAAATAAATAAACAAGAAGAAAATCGCATATACATTACCAACAATGATCAAAATTCATTTAGACCAAAAATGAGAAAAAATCGAAAATTAAAGTGTGAGGATAAAATTAACCTGTGAATTGGAAGCAATTAGAGCAACATATGTTCAAGTAATCAGCGAAATAACCATACAAAGTTGCGACCAAAGCCAGAGGACACACGCGGAGGTTGAATGTTCAATGGGTGAGCACGCATGAAATTAATGAATAAGTGGGTGAGAGGGAGTTGAATAGGTTTTAATTACCATATTACTCTTTACTACCCCAAACATAACCCCAATTAACCCAACACTAACAGCAGTTAATGGAAGAATAAATGAAGCGTTACTGTTTAATTTGTCATAATCTTAGTGAGTATAATTTTAGATTACAAAAAACTATTGTGTGCAACCGCTCTTACAATAATTTATTGTAAAACGGAGTATTTGATATATAGAATTGATAAATTATGGTTTTAATCCTTAAGTTATCCTTTTAAACTATCACTTTAATACATAAAAGTGTAACTTCAAATAAATTTACATAACTTTTGACTATATAAGTCTAACTTGGAAATCTATTAGCATAATTTAAAGCTAGAAAAATGTAACTTTAATTTTCTTTCTCACATTTGCAATTATTATTGCAGTAATGATATCACTTTAGCACAGTACAAAAAGATCAGTTTTTTTTTGCTTAATGTGCATGGTCTTTTCAATAAATTAATGTAAAACCGTTTTTCCTTATACTTTGTCTTAAATTTATATAAAAAAAATGGTATAAATTGGACTAGGCAAAAATAGGGTGGTATGAAATAGAATATCCCTTGTTTTTTTAAATTGATTTCACCTTCACAAACTTCATTTATTGTTGTATCATGATATTCATTTATGCATCATTATCTTCATTCATTTTCACATTATAATTTTTATTCATCTTAGAGTTGATCATGGGCCGGGCCGAGCCGGGTTCGGGCCGACTTGCCTTAAAATATAGGCCCGATAATCGGGTCGGACCTAGGTCAGGTCTAAAGCTTATGCCCAAGGCCCAAAAATAAGTGCAGACCTAGCGGGCTTTTCGAGCCGGACCCAAAATTTTAACCAAAATGCCTAAAATTTAATCGCCTACGTCCGGACACAAATGAAAATTTCGAGTCGGGCCCGCCCCGGCCCGATTTCAGGCCAAAAAATTCGTGACCAAAGCCCGCAAAAAATCGGGTCGGACTTTTTTGATCACCTCTAATTCATCTTTATATTATGAACTTTATTTATCATTTACAAAATTATAAATTTTATGAAATTTTAAGGATAAATTGTAATATATTCAAATGAGAGGGAAAAAATTTCAAGTTCAAAAATATTCTTTCATAGATTTGGCAAAGAATTTTAAATTTGGAAAAAAAAACTAAATTTAAGATTTTTTTTTAATAAATAAAAAATGTGAAAAAAATGAAAAATTTAAATTTTTTTCCCAATTGTTGATATACAGCTCGCTCACCATACTTGTCATATTGGATCGTGCCATACCACGTGTCTTACTTATAATTTTATATATCTCTTTTTAAAAAAGTGTCACATGCAGGCCGAACCACATGATCATGTCTGGTTCATTTCAATTTTTTTAAGAATATTGTTCGTAATGAACTCGTGTTGGTTCGTTCTCAACTCATGTTGTATTGTGTCGGTCCACTTATGTCCAACTCTAATAACAAGTTATGTTTCATTTTTTTATGATGTAATATCGTATATATTATAGTATCTCTTTTTTTTTTATGTATTTATTTATTATTATTACAATATCAATCATGTATTAAATCTCTCAACTGGATTGTGAATTACAAAGTATTATGAGTTTAAAGTTTTATTTGTGGGGCACAAGTAGCGCAAATCTTTGTTATTTATTAAATGAAATAGCTATACAAATTAGGAGAGTTGGACACCCCTCTTGTCTAAGCCAGGTCAGCCATAAGTGAAATTTAGAAAAAAGTGCAAACATTATTGAAAAAATTGTGTGCTTAACGAGTAATATTGAATGTTTTTGAAATGTGGAATATTTATAGCATTTTTTATAATCAATTTGGTAACCTAGAAAGATGTGATATAACTAATGGTGACACATGTTACATCATTTTGTCTCTTTACCCGATTTGATTTTTTTCCTCAGTTATTTCTTTAATTCATCTATATTATGTAGCCTAGCTAGAGCAAGCCAATTGTCACTTTTTAAATGGTCCCTATTGGGACACAATATTGTCTATCGGCCCTTTATTTTTATTATCGAATGGTTTTATCGGGGAATGTAGTTCACATTTCAACTCAATATTTCTCAAAATTGCCCTCAACCTTCTTAAGTTCTTAATTTTTTTTAGTCTGCACTTCGAAAATGTATGGTTTGGACGCCTAAATTGTTAGAGAACTATGGTTCAGGCGTAAATCTAGGCGCCTTGTCCTTTATTCACTCACATTTTGAAGTACAAACAGAAATAAAAAATATATGAACAACAAACAATTAGGTAGTTGGAGCACTTGGAGGCAATTTGGTTTAAGACGCCTCGAAATGTAGACTACACTTAGTATTTTTGGATTATAAATAGTATTTCATTAGACAACACCTCAATTAATTCTGAATTTTTTACTTCGGATGACTTTGATCTAAACTAAAAATCACAATTGGAATTTGTTCTATTAAAAAAAAAATTTACTCCGAATTGAAAATCGAATTTTATTTTGAAACATATTGTTTTAGGACACAATCTATTCGAAAAAATCAATATGACAACAAATAGAGCTGTCAGTTCAGTTAGTTCAGTCAGTTCTGGTTAACCATAATAGTTCAGTTATAATTCAGTTCAGTTGATTTCAGTTCAATGTGTAACAGTTCAGTTCAGTTCAGTTAACAATTATTTCAGTTCAGTTTAGTCCAGTTTTTTTCAATTTCGTTTCAGTTCAGTTCAGTTCAGTTCAGTTTCCGTTTATTTCAGTTTGAACTTAATTTGTTCATTTCAGTTTGAATTAATCGGTTCATTCAATTTCAATTTATTCGTTTGAACCATAGTAGTTTTGACGTCTTTGATAAAAAATCGTTTCTTAACGGTTAATTTCGGTTGAAAGCAAAAAATACATGTTAGTTAGTTAATATAAAGTTAATAGCTTTTGGTTGATGAGTAACTATTTGTCTATAACATACATGGGATGAAGAGAGTCTATAACACAAATCTGTAATAAATATAAGGAAAACTAAATATAAAGTACAATATGTGCGTCAAAAAATTCAAGTGGGACAACAAAATCAGGTCTAAATTATATCAATCTAGATATGTCTATATAAATATAATGTAAATCTAGTCAAATAAGGTAAGTCTATGTAAATTTAAGTAAGTCTATATCAATTATATGTAAGTCACATGTGTTATAGACCATTCTTATCTCATTCATGTTATACAACCACACTATGTCAATTATATACTTCGTATAAATTTATGTAAATATTAATAAGTCTATTCATTTATATATAAGTCTATGTAAATATTAAGTAAGTCTATGTCAATTATATATAAGTCTATGTAAATATTCAGTAAGTCTATGTCAATTATATTTCATAGCTCCACAAATTAAAATATATAAAAAAACTTAATTAAATGTATAATTGATTGATGCATTATTACAAATTAATAGTTAGTAATTTAAAAGAAATATTTTTGATTATTGGTAAGTTTCCCAGTTCAGGTTTAATTCCAATTCAGTTAAGTATAAGTTCAGTTGAAATCAATTCAATTATTTGACTAATCTTTTCAGTTTTTAGCAATTGATTTCAGTTTTTCAGTTTATTTCAGTTCAGTTAGTTCAATTTCAGTTTGTTTAGTTCAATTATAGTTCAGTTTCAGTTTGTTACAGTTCAGTTGCAGTCAGTTTCAATTGACTCCTGACAGTTGATTTTCAGTTATCAGTTTGCATCAGTTCAGTTTTCAGTTAACATTTTAGTTTCTATAAATTCTAACCAAACTGACCGCTCTAGACACAAACCCCTCCATAACAAACCTCTCACCAACAATAGTTCAATCATTTAAAGGTTTGTTGGTGGACCCAATATTTATTTTCCTTTTACCTAACTTTATTTTATTTCCTTTTTTATTTTACACCCCCAATACCCCACCTAAATTCCACCTCATCTATAAAACTCCTCTCAACTTTCAAACCCCTCAAATATCCCCACAATAAGAGATTGTTTTTCAAACCTTACACCTCACTTTACAAACCCCTGTTGTTATTGCCCTGAGTTGGTTTATGTTTTTGAGCCTTGTAAGTTGTAATAATATGCTTTGTATGATGCTTAACACTGAACTATGCGACAAAACATACTGTAAACTTAAATATGCAGATTCAGACATAATCTTATCTAAAACTCTAATAAATAAATAAATTTGTTATCTACATTCCCAGAAATCGAAGTTAGTTCTCAGCTAGTATCTTTTTTGTATCACTCTTATTGTTGAAATAAATATTCTTTGCATATACACCTCTTCCTATCTACTAGAGAAAAAGAATTGTTTATCAGAATATACAATTAAATACAATATATTGATAGAATCATAAGAAATTCCTTCAACCTATTAAGGGATTCATCATTTCTTCAACTTATCTGAATTTACTTCTCTATACCAAGCTTGTTGTGGTCCATTGATCGAGGTCGGATTTGGTGACCTTGCGCGGATATGTGAGGAAGGGCCACTAGTCGCGGCCTGTTCTATTACGCTACAAGAATAGATTAGAACGCTCTCTGCATTTCCAAGTCATCGAAACTCTCTTGGCTCCAACTCTGCTATGAACTTCACGACTTGAGCTTTGTCGGCCTCAAACTGTTCATCCTCTGATAACACATTGGAAAAGGGAAAAAAAAAGGGCAATTGTATGATAATCTCAAGCAAAGACCAACATCATATATGAACCCATAACAAGTATGCAATCAAGCTATTATTATTACCCTTGTCCAACTTGAAGTTGCCAAAAAATCGTAGAAGCTTGCTTCGATTGGCTATCAATATGTTAGTGATTTCAGGTGGCTTGTTTCTGTTCGCTGCAAATAGCTGCGCATAAAACAATATGACACTGTATCACTAATTTTCTGAAGTATTTTACAAAGGATGTTTGYTCAGAAGTTAAAGTTCTGAATTTTGGAAATATAGGAAACTACCTTAAAGACATGGAATGCTTCTAATTGTATGGGTTTGCTTGGTTCCTGAACAAAAACATACAAACACGAATATTGATTGGAAATTTGGAACATGATACGAGGAGATTTAAAAGGGGATAATGTTGATTATTATTACTCTGAGAAGATTCATGAGAATCATCAAGTTTTCTTTCGAGCTCACATACTGCACCATAATGCCAGAGTTTGAACGATCAAGCAASATATCTGCTAAAAGCTGGAAACAGGACGAAAGGAAGAACGCAGACAGGTCAACACTTGACATATTGCCATGCTATTGTGCTAATAAAGCATGCCATCGCARAAAGAAACTCGATTAACATTAATGCTTCTTACTAAATTTGAGTTTCATCTTCTATGTTATCATAAATACTCGTGTTCTGAAGATCAGAATTTTAATCATTGGAAAAGATGGCAGGAATTTACCTTGATAGATTGGCGCTTTGTAATGTAAGTAGAGGATTGCAGCAACTTAGTGTTGAATTCTGTGAAAAACTGTCACACATGACAAAAAAATATCATTATCAACTCGCTCAATGTAGATTGCATAAACACCTWAATCCTGAAGTGAACAAAGTTCGTGGTAACTTTACCGAATCATAGTTCTTAGTCAGAAACTCTGAAACAGTGGATTTATGCCTGGTCAACAACTCCTGCAAAAAATCAGGTAAGAAAAATCAAATGACTTCCATAGGATATTGGCTCTTGAGATGTAAGATCAAAGGAAGTGTAGTAAACTACAGGTTAATGTCAGCATAAACAATGAAAATCTTAAAATCGGCTGAGAATTAGACATTTGGATTTGCATATGAAGTTTCAAGAACATGCAAATCAATAAGAACAGATAAAGAGAGGGAAAGAAACCTTAAATGTTGCTGCTGCATCTGATGATATATCAAAATCCGGACGCTGTATATAGTCAAAAAATTTGTACAAGTGCGAGTCCAGCACATATCTATGAAGAAAACAAACGAATTCCAAGACATATATAGTATCATATCGGAGTTATTTTGTTTTATTTTATTTTATTTCTAAATTGTCATAGTAAAGTCGTAAAGAGGAGGGAAAGTTGACTAAGATTTTGATACACTTACTTTGCTATGCTTTGATGCCGCACACACTCCCTCAGCATATTGCCATAGTGCAAGGCTAGCCTATGGTCTTCATACCTAATCACAATTGTTTAATATGAACAATATGGAAATAAATAATACATTCCTTTCTGAAGCATCAAAAAAGCACGAAGAATTAGTCTGGTCAAGCCAACTAACACTCAGAGACTCAGAGTTGATTGCTTACCCTGAGACCAATATATCCATGATATCAATGTTGGCTTCCAAGTAATCACATGCGATTAGACGTGAATGAACCTGTTGTCTTTGCAGATTGGCTACTATTTGGGTAGCATCTATTCGGGCCTAAGAGAGATCATCTTTTTTAATAATAATAAGCAACATCAGGAAAAGTGGAGGTTGGAAAGTACTCCGTAACTAATTTTACTTYCGTATAAATTCGTAAAACAAGAAGAGATTTCACAAATGCACTAAGCTGAACAGTTGGTTTTAGAGCAATTATGAGGCAATACCAAACTCACCTCTAAAGGAAGTTTCGAAAGGCAAATTATGAGGAGACGAAACAAATTTTCACTGAAGAATTCTTGAGTTACTTGTGCACAAGCTTCTGGGTTAGGTTCAGTTTCACTAGTACCATAGAGTATAGATTTAATATCCACCATGAGCTTTCCTAGTTCTTCTATCTGAAAACAGAAAATCAAGTGTAATCAAACAGCATCCAACACTAAGATCGCATTCAAGATAATATACAAATGCACTTTAATGCGTACAACTCAGTCATCGTGTTTTTAGCTGTGATAAAATCCTGGCCACAAAGAGCAGAACACCTAAACCCCAAGGCTAGTAATCAACTCTGCATTTCACCCAAAAAGACCACAAGGGCACCCAACCATGAGCACCAGGAGAGGTGAAAATTGATTCCCAACCTCTTTATCAGGCAATAGAAYCGTAGAGCTCCCCCTCGATTCCCACAAGAATCAGTTTTTGATGAAAATTGGCCCAAGGGACTAAGGGAGGGTGCTTATGCTATACTAACATTAACATGATGCATTACTAGTCCTTTAATGAGCATACAATCTGTTTCTAGCACTACAATAAATTGCAAGAAAAAGCAAACTCATAATTAAAAAAACAATTCATTTCAAACACAGTATAACCTGACATCATGTCACAGCATTTACCTAGTATSAAATCAAAATGCTTGCTAAAGAATAGAGCCAAACTCAAYTTTCAATTTTTAATCAAAATTCCACAACTGAACAATTCCATTTCCTTGGCATTAATGGTATACAACAAATGGAAACCACAACAAAATTGAATCTTTATAATAACAAATGAATCATGAAYTCAAAACACATAAATCAACAATGGAGATCATCAAAATAAAATAAAAATCTCCCAATTCTTAAATCCTCCCAACCAAACCTCAATTACAATCACACCCTACAATACTCTCAAATCATTAAAAACCCAATTAACAAAATCAAATTCCAAACACCATAACAATAAAAACCCATTAAAACTAAGGCAAAAACCAATTGAAACTTTTCATAAAGACAGACCTTTTCAGACCATTTAGGCCATTATCAACATTGGTGGCATCATTGATGATGATCATGAGCTCACGAGCACGACGAACCATATCAACTGGGTTCGAATCTTTGACTTAGCCTTAGACTTAAGCTTAAACTTGAAATTTGAGAAGACTTTTCAGAGGATTAGCATTGCAATTTGCAAACTTTATCAAATTTCCACTGTTTTAGACCCCAAAATTATAACTTTATTATAATTGGTCCAAAAATGCAATAAAATGGAGATGAAACTGAAAAATGGGGTGAATTTAAGAAACCCAAAAAAACCCAATAAAAGTGAGTGAAAATTACAGAGAAGTTAGGTAGCATGTGAAGAAAGGAAGAAGAAATGGTTTTGTTAAAATGACATGTTATAACAAAAGAAATTATTATTGTGAGTTATTGAGTTGATTGCTTTCTTATTTATTATTTTTCTGCTAATGGTAGTAGAAGTATTTTCCCTCTTTATGATGATGCTGATATTTGTCCCTGTTAGTGTGGAAGAGAGAAAAAAGGGGCAATTCTGTAATTGTCGGAATGAGATGTGAATGTGGAATGTTATGTTTTTGGAATTTTGAATTAGCCCAAATAATTTGGGAAGATTATAAACTTAATTTTCYAGGGCTTTTCTCTTTGACTAGTTGGATTACTGATTTTATTCTATTAAATACTTTCCCACCCTTTTTGTGGGTGGACTAAATCTCCGATTGTAGTTTGTATGAATAACTCAATAGATTTTCGGTAAGAAAGTTGAGATTCTTAGGGTCTGTTTACTTCAGTTTCAATTCAGTTCAATTCAGTTTCATTCAGCTCAATTCATTTCAGTTCAGTTATTAACTCAATTTCTCTCTCACAAAATATTTACTTATTCAGTTCACTTGAGTTTAGTTCAATTCAACTTCATTCAATTCAATTCAACTCCATTCAATTCATTTCAGTTGATTTCAATTAATGTAAACGGACCCTTAACCACTCAAGATATATAAACTCAATTGGTTGACGAGTTGATTAACGGATATGTTAGATTATTTATGCATGRATGCTTGTATGATGCTACGAGTTACTCCAGGTGAATTGTGTGATTTATGATGACTAGATCAACTTGTGGTTAGTTGACTCCAACTACGTTAATCTTCAATTAATTAACTACGTCAAAGCACACAAGTGTTATTTAAATAGTTGAAAAATAATGCTTGTTCAATATTATGGACTATGGTGTAGTGCAAATGTGCAATATTATATTATATGCCCATGACTAATAATTTATACTTTTATTATAAGTCAATAACCATCTTCTCTTGCTCTGATCTCAAACATTGTGGTGAATGGTGATATCAACAATTTGCTTACTCTCTGCATCCGGTCAAGTTTGGTGTTACGATCAATTTTCCAAAAATCATTAGTCTCGTCTCCCCAGTCCCCTCCACCCTCAATTCAATTCTTTGTCACATAAAAGCTTAACTAAGGAGTTGGTACATAAGACAAACTAAATAATAAATAGTGCAAAAGGAAATTATGTTGCAAAGAAAGGAAGATGAAGAGAGTACATATAAATTTAACAAAAAACAAAATGAGTTTACCAATGCTTAGAATTAATATAGTCCCTCCGTTGATTTATCTTTTACGTTTGTAAAATTGCACGTCAATTAAGAAAAATTAATATTTGGATAAAATATGTCGGTATTATTTGGAAGTTGTATTATTCTTTTATTTGGAGATAAGTTTGGATGAAAAATCAGGAATAAAAAGGAAATAAATAAGGGGTAATAAGAGAAATTTTAGGAATAAAAGTAACAGGTTAAAAAATAAAGTATAAAAAAAGGAAACTTAAAAAATAAAAGGAAATAACAAAAAGGGAAACGTAAAAAATAAATTGAAACAGAGGGAGTATATATTAGGAGAATAGAAGGTCTCCAAAACCCATAATAATACAATGCTTGTTAGGTTTCTTTATGAGTTATTTGTATTATAAATATTGATGTAAGTTCTTTTAGGAATTGTGATCAATCCGAAGTTTAGCATTAATATGTTAGGCATGCGAGGTAGATTAGTAAAATATATCGGTCAGTGATATATCTTCCATATCAACAAAATATGATGGGAAGAATAATTTTTATTAATTGAAAGCTATTGATAACTCAATTAATTAGAGCTCCCATCTCGATTTCACGAGATTATGTGATTCATTTTTATTCTCATCCAGGTGGTTTAGTCAAACGAGTCTGGTTTGCACCTGCCACAAGTGTCTTCTTACAAGTCTAAGGAGTTTCCACCTCAAAACCATAAGTAGATACTACTATCATATCTCTACAATGTGGGATCACTTTATTCCATTTGTTAATGTGAAACAACTTCCACTCACATGTAGTGTTTGCAATGGATTGGAGATGGATTGAGTGAAACTGAATCCGCCTCCATCGCCTAATGGTTAAGTCATCATCCATTTCCACTATAATTCATATTCAACCCATCTGTCACATGCGAACAAGTCAGTAAATTGAGTTTTCAATGGGTTTGTATATAAATAAATTAATAATCTATAAACATATCCTAATAAAGTAGAGAAAAAACAAAGAATAATTTTAGCAAAACACAAAAGAGTGAAAAGACATTACCCATAATTAGTAACTAATTTTTTCCTATATAAATATTAATATTTCTAAATTATCTATTGCTTTTATAGTACGAAGTATATAAATTTGTATTGACATAATAATGTAATGTAGGTGGATAGTGAGGGTCGAGTGGTTAGTAGGATGTACGTTTATCCGCATCCGATCCATGCATCATTCATTTCATCCATCATTCATGTTTACGGCGCAACTCAATGGACTCTCTGAAAACTTTTAAAAATTATTACCCGTTAGGCTTTAGTTATTACCATGCAATATGACACCGTGTTCAAGTAGGTCTACTAAGCAACTTTGCGTCCTATCTTATATCTAACCTAACTTTGTCAAGTCTCTCTAATTAGCACAAAAATCTAGCAAGTAGTTGATTAGAGATCTTTGCTATTAATTAATAGACTTTGCTTGGAAGTCCAAGTTCACATGGAGTATTGAGTAATTCACCCCACTTATGAGAGAATCTGCTTGTTTCATTGTATTCTCTCAAGGAAACAAATGAGGACAAATGGAGCATATCAGAAGTAGCAAAACCATTGCTGAGTATATATAATTCAAAGGGATTACAACTATTTTTTACATGTTAGGTGTACTTAATCAGATTTAGTACTATGCTCATTTAATTAACCTGCCAGTTAGATACGAGTACTTAAAACAATTAGCCACTCATCATTATTTTTGTGTGTGTTACGTAATTGTCATCAAACAAACACTCACACATACCTTGTTTCAAACTATAAAATTTATTGTACCATATGTACTTTGTCTCTAAATCTTGTTCAGAAGTAACATGAAAACCGTCTCAAAACGATGTGTTTTTATGGATTATTTTATAGTACGATTGTAATTTAAACGGAAAATGTTTACTAAAAAGAAACTTTAACAAAAAATTCGTCGCTGGTCAATGAAAAATGTAGAAGAAAATCACTGTGAGGCTTGTACTTGTCTAGAAATGGCATTATAACAAAGAAGATCCAAGCAATTAGCAATAGCAAGCAAAGCTGAACTTGGTTTAAGAACAAACCAATAAAATGTGTGATTTGTTGCTTATAAATTCATTTAGAATACATTTAAACAATATAAATCACACAAAAAAGCTAAAGAATTCCTTATTCTCAAGTAGACAGCAACATGTTGTATAGTCGATATTGAGAATGACAGCAGAAAATCGATATCTATTATCTTCTAAACTTTACATGCTGTTAATGACATAAAGATCCCACCCTTCACTAACATGCTCACTCCAAAAAAAAACCCACTTTTATGTCCTACCAAAATCAGTACAAGGAACACAATCTATTACAGGCTTCAGATACAGATATGTAACAAACCTACTGCGACGTCAGTTCCAGACTCTCCGTGTTCTCTCGCGCAGCACGGAGGGTTCGGTTTCCTATGTAACACGCAGTGATCTTTATTGTGTAGATACGTCGAAAAATGTACAACCCCATCTGAGCTTTCCCTTTCATCTTCCGAAAATAAAAATAAAAAGTACATCTGTTGATGCGACGCTCCACCATGCCTGGATTTGTTGGAGGCAACATGGAGAATTCCAAGTAAGGAACTTACAGCCTCACAAAAGTATTCAGTGGTGGCCACCACCAGAAAGAATTCTATTGTTGAACTTCACAAAGCTGAAATCAAGTAGGATGGGTCGCTGTATATTATGCACCCACTGTCTGCCACAAACTGAAGACCATTTATAAAGAACTTAAATGTTCATATTCATTGCCAATAATATCATCCACGTACAAAACTACTACACATCAATCAAAGTATGAAGTTAAAAACTGTGGATATAATTATATATAAGTAGTAAAAGATAGAGATACTCCCATCAGCTGCAAACATGCCCGGAATCCGAAGTTCCGAGATGGAAATCTATTGATTAGTAGGGAGTAGAACAGAATTGCAAATTC